>KZ507704.1:55667-71522 GCA_002844005.1 Limosa lapponica baueri
ATCAGAAGAAGGAACTACTGAATTGCTTCATGTTTAAGCAGACATTCTGGAAGTCTGAGAATACATCTTTTATGTTTGCAACTTTTGACAACCTGGGAAAAGGAGGTAGGTATTCAATACCTGTCCCACATGGTATACTCTGTCCAAATCAATATATACAACAGGAAGGGCAGCAGTCTTGTAGAGCACTGCAGTTACAGTTGCCACCTGTTTTTTGGCAAGTACCATATTTACTGGCATAAAGCCCATTCATCTTTGAAATGCTCCAGCTGCTGATGATCTATTCTATTTTAATAAGGTGTTTAAAAATCTCCAGCTGTTTATGAAGAACCAGCGCAAAGGAGATGATCTATCTGACAGGCAGAACGTGAGTGTGGGCCTCACAAATACTCCATTGTGACTTTGGTGATTAATATTGACATGTTGAATTTGGCAGCTCTTACTGAAGCAATCTACTGCCAGATGGTGAAAGAATGGAGGGAGGCTGGAAGAAGAGGCAGAGGGACTTTCCACCTGCTGCTACCCAGTCAGTAGTCACAGTGGCTGGCACAGCCAAGGATGAAGAGGAGGCTGGAAAGTAGTACTGATGGGATGGGTGGGATTCATGTTCTGGTCCTGCATCCCATCTTTTGTCGATGACAAACCTAGGATAGGTCATCAGTTCTTCTCCCACAAGGGAAAGAAGCATCCATGGCCTTATTCCAACCCGCAACAAATTACCTTTGTTCTTCCAATTAATTTAGCCTTCTGCTTAGTGTGCAGCAAATGTATAATTAGCTCTAGAAAGACAGAAATGTTATTTCAAAAAACTGTTTGAAATATCCCAAAGAGGCATTCCAGCAGGCTTTACCCAGTGTTCCTTTATCTCCATTCCCACTTTAATTACCAATGAGCCTCCTTGTTTAATACTATTTTATGGAGCTCTTCTTTCCTTCTCTGCTGCTATTAGAAAGTTGCTGATGTGGAAAAAACATGGAAAGTGTCATGAGAAGAATCATGGCAGAATGAGTTCATTTTGAAAAATCACTATTCAAAACTAAAATGGAAGCTTGGGGTTTTTTGGTCTGAAACACTAAAACACTGAGAGACAGGGATGAATTCTCAGCAGAAGAAATGCTGAATCTGCCATTCTTTCCTCTTTTTGCTTGGGGAGATGGGTGGAACGTGATCTCTCTCGACCACGTATTCTCTTACAAGAGTGCAACAGTGCAGGTATAAAAGTACAAATTTGACTTTCACTGTAATCAGAAAATGTCCTTATCCTATGTTTGTCAAGGTGGGGTTTGAAATTCAAGTGCATTTAAGAGGAGAAAAGGCTGTTACTTTCATCCAAAAGTGAGAGAAAAGTGTGATCTGTGAGTTCCCTGCCTCACCATCCCTAAAGTCCTGGGTCTTTAATATTCTGAACTGTCACCTGATCTGGAGGGAGGAGGAGGACATCAGTAATGCACCCATCCATCCCATCTCACTCATGGTGCCAGCCCTTAGGAACGAAAAAATTTGTTTCATCACACCATTCTGCTTCTGCCTCATTGGAGTGAGTTGTTTCTGATTTGTGCTGGGATAATAAAAGAGAATAAGATTTTTGCAGAGCAAAAAAGAGATGCTACAGATTCTTGTTTTGCTTGGAAAGAAGTTTGACGTCTTCTATATCTATTTTTGTAGGAGAAAGTTGGCCAGAAATGCTGCTTTCTATTTGGTCACCAACAGAATCTCATTCCTAAGTTTCTGACCCATTTCATTTTTCAGTCACCAAATCTGCGGTAAGTAAAATACCTTCTGATAGTTGTACTGTTTGTTGTCAATTTTGCTGTACCTTCCCACCACTATTAAATCCCTAAAATGATGTACATATGTGTCCACATGGCTTTATCCATACTTGATATGCAGCCTGTGTACTGGCTTGGAATACTGCTATCAGCAGTGATCTAAGACGTGAAGTAAAGTATACTTCTCTGTCCAGTTTTGACACTGGGAGAATTTGATTGCAGTCTGAGCCCGTACTGCAGCAAGAGGTCACATTCACGAAGGTGCTGCTATTGAAATGGGTCTATCTCTTTTAGACTGAGGTCAGAAAATTACTTCCCTTAGCAAAAAAAGAGCTGCAAAAAAAGGAAGCACACCATGAAGGCCACTGGCTGTGAAAAACTGGAGGACTATGTCTTCATTTGCTTAATTATTTAACTTGTAAAGTGCCTCCCCTAAGCCTAAGCAAAATATCTTTGGTATCTTTCAAGATGTCTCTTCATCCCCAGTGGATTACCAAGTGTTATATTTACACATCCAGAAATCACCCAGCACAGCCTGGAATATAATTCACTGCAGGATTGGGAAGTGGCACCGAAATGACTAAGGAGTTTAGGACAGGAAATGAATGATGCCATTATGCTCACAATTTTGGGAGGCAAATTGTCAATACCCAATTTACAACTGGGTCATTGGGCTATCAAGCCTGGAGTTGAAAAGCACCCTGGATCCTGCCATCTGTTAAGGCCGATCAGTGGCACTTACTGCCACGGTATCTGAGCATCTAATGACTACAAGGAGTAAGGATCTCAGCTGTACTTCTCCTCCAGAACCTGATTCTTTCCTTAACATTGCACTGAAGCATGGCTTCATTACAGAGGGTAGAGTGCCATCTACTGAATCAGGCTGACAGTGTGGTTTGGTACCTTCCTCAAAAATGTGAAATGATCTTGTACATTTATCGATTTATCCTAGTGCTCTCTGCTGACTATTCATTTAAGATAGCGCTCTCTGCTCCTTCGGTTCAGTCTGAGTCCTCCTGTATGTTCTGTCTAGAGCTGAATACACTAACGATAAATAATGGACAATAACTTAGCGTCAGTAGAGCAGAATAGTCACACAAGCAATTTTGAAATCACATTATTCCATCCACTTTCCTGTATGGTTTTGTGTAATCTTGAAGACTATTTGACAGATTTCATAGAAATTGTCTAATCTTTATCCAAATCACATATAATTCCATCAGCTTTTAGGCTCTTTTGTAGTTGTATAGCTTTTGAACTCTTAGCTGTTTTGGAACGATTATTGTATATGTCACTTGAAAGCTTCCAAGTTTTACTGACAAACATACACAGAACACGGCTGTTCTGAGAGAGGAAAGGAATATGGGATCTATTTGATGGGCCAGAATCCTACAGTAAATAGAGATTGATTTTTAACTCAAACAAACATTGAGGTTTTCTATAGCTAATGAATTAAATAGTACTGTCCTGGGTGTTTTTAAAGGCTATACACATCTGTCATCTAAAGGGGAAAATGGATAAGATTTGCTCTTCTCTTGTAACCTGGGAGGTTTGCTGTCCCACGAGCTCTGGGTCTGACAGTTGTAAATGCTTTAGTGCTGCCTCACTCCTTCCCTTCAGGCAATAAATCTGTTCCTGCTCTTTGGAACAGGAAAAATTAAGGGATTGTTCTTGCTATCATCACGAGGCTCTGACTCCAGTGTAACAACTGCAGATTTGTAGGTTGTTGAACTGTCTTGCTAAAGGCTGGGGAGACAAGGAAGTTTGGCTTGGAACCTTACCAAATTTCAGGGGCTAGGTTTAGTCTGGTCTATGTGTTTGTTCACTGATGTGATCTCTTCAGAAGCTAATCAGTTCCAACAACTATACCTGAAAAGCAATGACTAAAGTAGAAGACTTTTGTATTTTCCATGCAAGCTAGCTTGCCTGGACTCTCAAAAACCTGGACTACTTTCACACTGAAGAAACACGTCGGCTGTAATAAGCTCCTGCAATAGAAATAGAGCAACAGTCCGAAGACGTCTGCTCAGAAAAAACCCATATTTCTGCTACTAAACTTATAGAAGTATTTTCTCTCTTAGCAAAGTTTTTGCCACTCAGTTGATTATTCAGCTTTATGTACTAGAGAACAGTGGGACTCTAATCAGTTAACGTTACCGTAAGAGTAGGATTTAACAAACGGTCATTGTAAGAAGTAATAGGCTGATGTTTAAATAGCAATAGATATTTGGGCGAAGATTAGATGATTTTTAGTCATGGATCCAAATTCCTTAGTTAAATATAAATTCTAGTGACATTTGTGCAATAATTCTGAGGAATTATACTGTGTGTATTTAGTTTGTGATAAAGCTTAACCTGTAGGATCTCCTCCTACAAAAGTACAAGAACCTTGTTTATCATAAAAAAGTTGACCTGCTTGACCTATTCTCACTGCTTCTGATCTTCCACCTTGGGGTGTATCATCCAAAGCCCAAAGAATTACAAGTTGAGCATCATCCTTGAGGCTGGTCCAAGAGAGGATGGTCAAATGGGAGTGCTCCAGAATCACAAAACCTCACTGAAATTTCCATCACTGAGCATCTGTAAGAATAGTTAAACTAAATCAGTTGGACTTCATAGCATAGTTGTGCTTTGGACCAGACAGAGAGATAGCTGACTTCTCAAGGTACTTTCTAGCATTTTCTGTGCTTCTGAAGACAGAGTTATAGGAAACAGAGCTAGAAAAACCTTGATATGGTGTAATTGTAGTTAGTTCCAATTTCCCATTTAACAGAAACAGTTTTCAAGTAGACTTGCATTGCGTGGCATATAACCTTTCCATCTTTAAAGTAAATTTCCAATAATTGTATATTTATGCTATGCTGAGAGTGTGTGTTCACCCATCACCTTGGAGTTGGAGATACTGTTTGCAGTACCCTGGGGTGAAGCATATATCATCCGTGTCCTTACAGTGAGGGCATGCGCCCTCGACCCTTTCTCCCTCTGAGAGCTGAAACTCCCTGTTTATCTCCAAATAACAATTTTTCTACTCCGACTCAGTTAATACATGCTAACCTTAGTGTAAACATTTTTTCATAGATAAATTCCCTCAGGAAAACTTTCTGCATGATTTTTGTGGAGTTACTTAGCTGTAATCATGCAAGAATTCTCTGGGTTTCAAGCCGTGTGCCTCCTGCAGAGGTGTTCTGCCTGCTAATGATAGGCACTCAAGCTGTTCATTTTGTTTAGGCAAGGGCATTTGAAGGACAACTCTCTACTTTTCCCATCCCTTCCTATCTTGTACAAGAGAAACTGCAGAACTTTTGCAAAGTGTCACAGTCCCTTTGCTTAGTAAACCTTCCTTGGGAAATATATGGGTGTTGCTCTCAAGAACGAGCCACTTGTTTCCGTGGTTTTTAAGAGATTGCTGCAGGGAGAGATTTCCGTCCTTTTCTGAGACAAGCTGTAAAACAGTAAGAAAAAGACTAACCGATACCAAAAATGAAAGCTTTCCTCAGAATGAAGATTCATTACACAAACACCAGGCAGATCTTCAAGAGTGAATTTGGAGTATGCAGTGAAAATAATTGTTCACTTAGTTCTAGGCAAAGCTGTCTCTTTCATATTATTGGCTCCTTTTTATAGGAATTGGGCTTATTTAGCAGGGTTTTTGAGACAGCCCTGTTGCAGACATAGAACACGTTGCTACGGGTTTTGCTGTGCCACTGTGGAGCATTGCACTACCCTTCTGCCTTCTCCAAGGCAGGTAGCAGCCTTGGACATCCCAGTTCCAGTGCAAGTCCCTCTGCTGCTTGAAATGACAACTGCCCTGTGTCACTGAATCACATCTAGACGTTCATTTGAAGGGGCAGAGACTTGTATTGATGCCAACTGGATTTTGGGACATGGATACATGTGCTCTACACTGCCCCCATCTCTCTGTGCCTTCTGTGAAGGGCGCAAGAAGATGTGATACCCTTCTGCTAGACAAGTGCTTAGCCTGAGATGCTTGGGAATGCATATTCCAATAGTGGACTGTATTTATACACAACATGTCTTGAAGGAGAAAAGGTAATGAATCACTTTACCGGCTGTATGCATGCAATTAATAAAGCATTAATAATACAGGGGATGGTAGCCCCTGTGTTAACGTTGCCTGCTGGCTAAATTCCTATAAATAAGTTCCTCCTTACATTTCACTCATGTCTTTGCCAATGCTCAGAATACAAAATCATTTATCCTGCAACAGTAACTCTGTCTCCTTGTTTATTTGGTGTCTTTTTTCCTTTAGTAGTGAATAAATGGAACTCAGGGCTGTGTTAGAGGCTTCAAAACATGCTGGGATCACCTTCAGTGATCCAAGCCCCCTGGTATCTTCTCATTGCAGGGTTGTACACAGTGAAACAAAGCGCAAAGAATAGAGGAAAGTTTGCAGAAACTGGAGGTGCAGGTAATGCAAAGAGAAAAATGAGCAAAAAGCCTCTGGTACCTTCAGACTCCGCTCTCTGGATCCTGAGATTTCTGCAGCATGGTGTGAGGTAACTGCTTCCTCTCCCTGCCCGGAGACATGGGCTGTTTGTCTGTGTAACGGTTCAGTTTGAAGAGATTTAGTTGATGCCTGATAATTTTAGCATTCATGGCAGCAGTGATTGCACCTACATACTCCCTGTAGAGCTCTACATTCACCTGTTATTGATGTTAAATAATCATTCTTTCCAGGTATAAAACATGGGGTTCCAGTGGGGAAAATCTGCAGGAAAAGGCAGCGAGGTGAGTACGTTTGGGCATTAAGCATGGCTGAGAGAGATTTCAAATTCTAATCATGACTTTTCCTGAAGTATTTGTTCTGCCCTATCAGCTAATACAGCAATGGTGCATGTATCAACATCCTGAAATTGAAACAGAGATCAAGGGTATAGGGGATAAATTGGTTTTACAGCATAACGTTAAATAATCAAACCATGCTGGAGCAGCCTCTGTGACAAAATGACTTACATTTTTGGTGCTGCTTTTTAAATGTGATTATGCATTTTAATTGTTTAACTTCAGTCTGTGGAGTAGTTTCAAAGATGTTTTAAAATAACCTATGGCATGAAAAGCCTCCTGATTTTTAAATACGCCTCAGGTTCAATAAATTGGTTTTTAATTTTGTGTGATGTGTGAAACAGCGATTTTGTTCAGTGCTTTCAGGGGGGTGGAGCAGGATTTCCTAAAACACACTGGATCAACAAGGCTACAAATTTGTAAAGACAGTAGAAATTTCCGTTCTGTTTGTTGTCTTTTATCACTGGAAAAACACAGAGCTCCTATAAATTTTCAGAGTGTTTGGAAGAACAGGACACTTCTGTGAGCCCGAGCCTTAGAAGGAGCAGCACTGGGACATAAAGGGCCTCTAAATAAAGATGCAAAGGTGACCAGTTTGTCTTGCTCATCTCCTTCAGCCATTCATCTCGTCGTTATCTCCACAAAGCAGAATCCTACCCCAGTTCCAGGTGGCACAACTGAATGCAGAACCTCAATGAATGTCCATGTCCCTTCCCATGAACATGAGGCAGGAGCGGGTTAATCTGGAAACACATCTCACGAGCTCAATAGTGTGTGAAAACTGAGATTTAAATCTGCACTTTATTTGTTTTCGCTCCCAACTATTCAGAGAGCAGAAAATCATAATTTATAGTGCCAATTGTCAGTATTTATAACCAATCCTTGCTTCAAACACTGGAAAGATGATTAAAAAAAAAAGGCAGATGGTGTCATTCTGCTAAACGTTGTTTACCGTTGTCTGTTGTTTTAGAAGTGCTCAAAACAGCATTCAAACAAAAGTTTTATTGTGCAAGTGACAGACCTTTCCTTCAAGGGCTCCAATTTAGTACATTTCTGGCTAATGAGTGACACTAATAACCTAGCTCGTCAATCACCCTGGATCCCAAACACTGTCTTTAGTGGGGAGTGGGACAGAAGGCCTTGAGCATGTCTGGGATCTCTGTGAAGCAATTAAAACTTCATGGTCATATTTGTTTCCACAGTGGCTCAGTAGTAAAATCGTAAACGGCTCTCTTGAAAAGTGGTTCTGACCTGAAAGAAAAACAATGTTAATGTGAAGACCTGGTATAAAAATAAAATTAAGAACATTTAAAACCAGATTATCAAAGGTACCCCAATCATCTCCTCCACCTGCAACACTCAAAGAATTGAAGAGCTCTTGTTTATAGATTCTGTACTGGTTCTGAATACATTTCTTTTATTAAACTGTTCAGTTAAAAAGGTGAGAACTGGGGCTACTCATGAAGAAGAGCACAATTCTTATACAACAGGGTAACACTAATAATTTGGAAAAGGACTTGCAAAGAATTTCCAGAGCACTGAATCCTGTTCAAGGATCTGTAGTTAATTGTCTTTTAAGATGCACCCAATTCTCAGTTGCATGGTACACTTGTCGAATTTATTAAAATGACACATCTATTTGTAACCCTCTGATAAGAACCTGATTAAATTTTTTGCCTGACTTGTTGGAGATCCCAGTGATGTCCCTTCTAATAAATGTCGATTGCATTTGTCATTAATTTTAACATTAGCAGTCCCATTATTTTTTTTAAGAAGATTTGGTCTGATTTATAATATGTTTTGTGTGTCAATAGCAGGAGGGCTGGCTTCACTGAAAAAAGTGTAAGGTTTTGGGTTGTTTTTCCCCCCATATATCACATTAACATTCATTAACGATCACTCTTTCAGTTGTTGGAACTAGCTATTTTTTTAAAAAGATAATAACATGATTGAGGTCCTGTATTTGTGTGTCTCAGCATGAATTTAGGCGAGCGATCACTCAGGTTGTTTTATCCTTGGTGACCAGTCATTAAATATTTACTGCTCTATAGGAAGAAATCCATATACTTTTTTTCCTAAAAGATCTGGTGATGAGCCTTGAAGCATCTTCTTTCTGGTACTTCATGAGTGAGCAAAATCCTTGCAGAATCCATCTTCTTGTGAAGATCAATGATAGTTGTACTTCTGGGCCTCAAATACTTAACTATTGCAGTGCTCTTTGATATTGGTTTTTATTGCTTTCTATCTCTAAAGAACGCTTTTTAGAGTGAAAGTGTTTTGAAGAGAGGATTTGGCTGAGGTTCCATCTCTTCCAGTCTGAATTGGGCACCTGCTGTATGGTACAGAACTTCTGATTTATAGCAGTTGGCAAACTAAACGGATTGCTGTTCTGCGGCTGAGCAGCCTCTTGGGAAGCTGGCGAATGCTCCTGCATTATTCCTACTGGGATGTGTTGTGTGTCAGAGCCTAGACCATGGTGGTCACTTCATCAAACACGGTCTTCACACGTGGGGTCTTAAATGCCTAGAAACTATCAGATGGCCTCATGTCTTAAAGTTAGTCTCTTTTTCCTCTGTGTTAATCAGTTATTATTGTTATCCTCAATGTCTGTCCTGGATATACTTGGCCTATGGACTTCTCAAAGTGCACGTAAAAATAAACGAACAAACAAAAACTTCCTGGAAACCTTCTCAGGTTGCTCCTAAGGAACTGATGTTTCTGTGCCCAGTGGGCAGAGAAGTGCTGAATTCAGTGATTTCCCCCAGTGTGCTGGGGCAGGCTAAAGCGCAAAAAAGCTTCCCTGGTGTGCTGTAAAGAGCCAGGGATCTGGTCTTCAAACCAAACAGGTCTGCAACAGAAATAGGCAAAATATTTGTTAGAGCTGTGTGGGAAACAGAAAGTTCTATCCTCTGGGAAATTCATGTTCTTAGAGAGGGAGGAATTGCACTGAGGTGGAATGTTACAAACTGAGGTGCCCCGTGGGTGAATCGCTTTGAGCTGGAGTGACTGAAAACGTCAGCTGGCAGATTACCAGGCAGGTCTTTGTCAGTCAATCCTCCCGGCCAGAGCTGATGATATTCCTACGTGCCCACGAGGCAGCATTTGGACAAACATTTCTCCACTTGACACCTATATATAACAGAACACTGCTGCATCAAAACTGGGGATACCTTTCACTGAAGACAAGCAGACTGTGCAGCATGTGTTTCTTTCTGAGCTAAACTCTAAAGGGCATCCAGATGTGAAGGAGCAGATCTGTATTTTGCAAGTACACCTGCCTGCCTACCTTTCGGGGGACAGGCAAGTGCTACATGGTCTGTCTCAAGTGTTTTTGCAGGTCACTTAAGAAAGATTTAAATCTAAGGCCTGGCTCAGCCACTGATCTGCTGTGAAGCCTGAAGTAATTTTTCTCATCTCTTTTGCCTCCACTTTTCAGGTAGACCTTTGCCTGTTTTCTCCATTTTGCCCGTAACAGGACGGAATATTTTGCTATATTTCCTGTACCCGTATGGGGGCTTGCACAAAAGGGTCATGGGTCCTTCCATCCAGGCTTGTCATGTGAACACCTGTGAATCTGAGACTTGAGAAAGCCTTAACTCCAGCATTTCTCCAGTTGCTGTTTCGAAAAGGATTTAATCTCTTAAGCAAGGATAGTATATGCTACACCTGTGTAAACTGAGTACATTTTTACATATATCTCTAACTACAAGAGCTTCATAAATAAAGTTGTCAGGTCTGCAGCAAAACAACATAAAAGAACCCTTTAGGTTAATACACGTGCATTTTTCAGAGAGACAAGTCCTGTTTAACCTTTCTTCTCTCAGCGTGCTTCTAAGATGTAAAGCTTCTATTCCCATGCTTGAATTTCTTAATGACCTAATTTCATTAACTCTACGTCAGAGTCAGAAAAAAAAATCTCAGCGAGCATCAGGCCTTTTCAAATCACAGTGCGGCTTAAAGCTCAGGAAGGGATTTGTGTATCCCGTTAACTTTCTTAATTGTAAACAAAGCCTCAGCGTCTTGTGTAATAACCACATTTCAAATAAGCATGTGGCTCATTAAAGTCCTAACATCTGAACCGGTACATTAAAGGTAACCAAATAATTAATCTGAGTAGCGTTCCTTCTATTAGTGAGAGTGTGCCCACTAGAAGGCAGTATCTGCTAGAGAGTTATAATCTTGAGGAAAAGTAAAAAGCTTCATTAAATAATTCAATGTGAATACCTCAAGGAAAACCCCAGGTGTCATTTTAGAGAGAGGAAGGAGAGTGTCTCTGGCCTTGGTTACAGGTGGTTTCACTGCAAAACCATACGGAATCAAAATTATTTTATTTTTGAAGGCGCAATGTCTGAATTTCTTGAGCTTTCAAGTTTGGAGGAAGAACCACTGAGTGACTTCAGGACTCCCCCAGGCGCGGGTCTCTTACTGCTTTCCCCAGTAATCTCAGCAAACCAATTCCCCGAGACTCATTCCATCTGAGGAAGGGAACCAACGGTACTTTATCGGGAGTCTACAGGAGGCCAGGTAACATGAATTTGCACAAATGTTCTGTCTCCACTGCCAAGAACAGAATGTGACAATCGCAAGATAAAGTTTAAGGAATCTCTCCTGAGCTCCGGCCCAAAGCAGGTGGTGATGCAGGCCATGGTCTGAGCCAGGCGTCTGGGAGATCTGGGCTCAGCTCAGGGAAAGGAGGGCTTCGAAACTGCCTCTTGCAGACAGCGCGTGTCGGGGTTTGGTGTCTCTCCGGCCTATGGCCAGCTTCATTCAGTGCATGGACCAGATGGCATTAGGTGAAGAGCTATCGGTGCTCAGTCTTATTTACCATACGTTGTCTTTAGGGCAGAGATTAAATGAAAAATCCTCTTAAGGATACCGTAATTCTGGATCAGTTACCAGTGGGCCCAAGTGCTTTGAAACATGGATTTACTGTAACACACTTCCTCTGTACTGAGAGAGTATCATTCCTGCTATAAAGATAGGAATTAAGACACCAGATGAGACGAGACAGAAGTTTCAAATTTGTTTCTGTTGCGCAGCGTGGAACCTGTGGGCCACTCAGCTCCTGTCACCTTCAGCTTGTTTCTGGGTTCTCAGGTCTTAAGTCTGGCCTTCAGAAAACGATAACTGCTATTAACGACCGGCTATGAAATCTGTGGTTAGAACTTGCATGGTGTCACTCGTAATTGCTGTCATAGAAAAAAAAAGATTCTATTTGCTGTTCCGAATGTACATCTTTCGTGAAAGAACACCTATACCTAGTAGTTACCTGGAAAGTTTGGAAACAACGGCTTCTTCCTCAGTAACAGCTGAAATTGAGCTCTGAAGAGTCAGAGTGGAAGAGCTTTGAACTGCAAACTGGAAATGTGGTGTTCACCACACCTGCTCGTACAAGGAAATCAGAGTAGGGGGAATTCAATCTGTAATGGTTTGTGAAAATAAACTGTAGGAGGTAAAGACGTCAAGTTTAGAAACTTAAAGCTGAAAGTGTTTAGAATCCTAAAGCTGAAATAATCTTCCAGTAAATTATTCTGACAGAATAAACTTCAGGGAAGCAGGCAACTACTGCTGCATGTAGGATAGTGCAAGCAAATTCAAGAACAACCCTTTCTCCTACAGGAGGAAGATGGCCAGATGAGAGCTTATAGTTGTATAAACATCATACAAAATGATCCTCCACTTTAATGCGCTTTCCTATGAATCTCCTCTATTGTAATTACGCAGTAAAACACACATTTGACAGGGCATGAATCCTGCTCACCCTTCTATTATACAAAACACACCTATAATCTAAACTATATTCTATAAGCAGCAGCTGTGCTGAAGTCTTTGTGTAACTTATAACTAAATACAATCTCATATAATGATACACTTACACTAGGCTTTGCTTTAATATATATAGGACCTGACTATTTGTTACCACATAATAGTTTATTAGATTTTTTAAAATGACATTACAAAGAGCCTAAGGCTGGTATTACAAGGTATATTGATACATTTCCTGTGTTCACAAAATCCCCCTATTATGAGCTTTTATTACAATTTCCCCTCAGTTTTGAAAAATGACCTGTCATATTGCCTTCAGAATACACAGGTGCTAATTTGGTGGCGGTCAAAGAGCAGTCTTAAGTGTGGTCCACATATAACTGCTGGCTGCCGCTACTCCTTCCTTACATTTGTACTTAAAGCTGGAGGAGCGTTGCAGTGATTGTCAGTAACAGCCGACACTGGTCATTTTTCTTCACAAGTGACATAGTACAGACTGTCTATATATACTTTTCATTGCCAAAATACTCTAATATAAACCATTAAACTCCGGGCCCATAAATGTGGATATGATTACAAAAGCAAACACCTTTCTAAACCAAGTACTGGAAGAGTTCTGGCTAGCTGTTACTCAAATTGAAGCAAGGCTTGTTTACAACTCTAACTGGGTTCCCTCTTTTTTTGATACTGAGTTTATCATTGCTTTGTTAACAAACTGTTCAGTACAACGACCCAGGGAGTTAAACAGAAAGACCACAGACACTCCCGCAATCCCGTCCCTATTGTGACCACTATCGCTATTTTAACCATAATTATTGTTCAGTGGTGATGCGAAATGACACATTGTCAGTTTCAAAGTAAAGTTTTACACTATTAAAAAGCTTAAATCCCATAGTGAGATTTCTTCATAGTTAATAGTTCCTTGTCTGTCTAAATATAACAGATTTGAATGGCAGTGGTCGCTCAGCTGTGTACAGGTGTCTCTAATGCTAAATCTCTACTGCTGGTTCATGTTCTAGGAACACACAGGTAATGTAATACCAAGAGTATGAGATATGATTTTGATGTTCAGCGTCTCATGTTTCCAAAATCACCTTATTACATTCATGAGAAAACAACACATAGTCCTCAACTGGTTGAGTGACTGATGCTTAGAGCTAAGATTAATGCCGAGTTTCAATCTTGTGCTTCACTCCACAAAGTTAGATGGGACAAGGTCAGATTTCCGTTTGATGGGAGTCACTAGATGTTTAACTATCAAAAATGAAACGTCTAGAAAAAGTGCAAGGAAGGGAAAAAGGTGACTTCACAAAAAAATACACCCAGTTGTTGAGATCCATAAGATCTGTGTTTTAATAACACAACTAATTGATCCTCGTAACAAGAATTCAAAAAGTGAAATTACAGTACACAAATCAAAATATAAACTAACCTATCCCTAACTATACAATATACATTAGGAATGCAAGCTCTGTAACAATATAAAAATGCTTTTACACACAGTAGTTGCAAAAAGCTGTTATGTAATTCCAAGGATTTGTAGAAAAAAAAAGTCTTCCAGGATTCATCTTAAGTTACTGGCAACCTGTTAGGGAAAAACAATTAAAAAAAATATGTTACTGAGAAGAATCAAGAGAATCATGCTCATCAGAAACTTTTGTTTGTGAGGTTTAGGCTAAGGGAACTGACGCTGGGGACAATGAACCCATAATAATTTGTATTTCTGTCACAAAAAATAGGTACCTTAACAAGCAAGATGTATACCTGTTTCAAACACACATGTCTACTATACAGGGTGCACAGCATTCTAGATGTGACCTCAGAATTTCAAGCCCGAGAGAGGCTGAGACATATCCTACTTAGCTGCCTTAAAAAAAAAATAAAAAAATTAATCTAACATGACACATCCAGTAGTTTATTTATCAGTTGCCTTCCATAGACTACAAAAATTAAGTTCTATACAAACTGAAGCTACGAAACTGGAGCAGATGTTGGTAACGTGCATGAGATTATGGTCCTTTTCAGAAGGCTCAAATATGGCGAGAGAAGGGAAGAGAACAGGTCGCTTTGCTACTGATATTTTTCTCCATCTCTTCTCCTTCCCATTGCTGCAAAAACAGTCATTGTTTCAGATCTTACCAAGAGTATCAGAGGATGAATGTAGCTATTGCACTTTCTCAAAGCAACTAGAAATGAAAATAACTCTCCTCCCAATACTGGTGAAGGAAACATCCTTGCTATAGAGGCTACTCGGAGCCTGCTGAGGGGAGCTTTTAAAAAGCTTATTATATTATAACATACAGAGCTGCTCTGACTTAATTTCAGACTACCTCACAAATCAAAGGAAAAAGTCCATCTACTTTAAAGTCAGTAATTTCGAGTGACCTGAGGATTTGTTTCAAGGGTAGCAAGCAACTCGCTCACTTTAACTCTTGTTAGTAGCAGGGGCCTTGTTCTCGCCTTCCAATTCTTCCACTCCTGCCTGCGTCATGAGGTCTGCTATGTTCTTCTCCAGGTCATCAATGCGACAGCTCATGTCATCAAGTTCAATGGAGTTAAGGATTATAACTGCAATCCAGTAGCAGCTGGAGTTTTTCTATCTGTTTTTCATTACATCTTTGATCAAACTCTTATGGTCACTTTAAATTCATCTTACAAATCCCACTGGTACATATACTTTAAAAAACTTATAATTCTGTAGTGTATAGCACCTCTCTGACTTTAAAAAAAGGATATTTCTTCCAATTATTTGGTCAGACATGGTTTGAAATTTGTCCTGCATTTGCTGAAGTAATGTCTGCACCTATTAGAAATGAAAAAAAAAGAGAAGTCTGTTTTGTTTTCATTAAAGAGGTTGTTACAGTATTTAATCTTATGTAATGAGGCAAGTGCAACATTTTATTACATTGCTGAGCTCAACTGTGCACCAATTCTGCAGTGTAATTCCGTATTTTAAGTAACATATTTTTAGATATACATATATACATACACCCAGGAGAACTGAGGCTTGCGGTAAACAATTTTAGGATCTAGAAAATGCCTGCGTTGCAGAACCAGGACTAAACCCCCAATAGCGTCCTGTGCTAATCATGTGGCAACACTTTATTCGGTATCAGAACAGCAGCTTTCCCCTCCGCACTCCCAAACCCTTGCTCTTAACCGCATCCTCCCCGGACACTGACAACTCCTCCTCACACAGGGATGCCCGGCTGCCAGCCTGGGAGGCGGCCCTGGCAGAGCGTTTCAGCTGAGCGAGCGGCCTTAGCGCTGCGATGAGACACGGGGCTGTAACCGCGCTCCGACCCCGAGGGACCCGGCAGAAGCAGCTCTACGACGCGGGCGCTTTATCGTGACACCCGGGATGAAAGGCCGAGGCAGCACCACAAGCCCAGCAGCCCCTCCAGCAGCGGGCAGGAGCGGGTCACCCCGGCTCGGCCGCGCCGGGCCCCAGGAGGTAACGCCAGGGCCCAGGAACGGGGCGAGGCCGGAGGCTTTACCCGCTTCTGCCGGGCCCCTC
>KZ507705.1:10088-20472 GCA_002844005.1 Limosa lapponica baueri
CTCGGCCGAGCGCCATCTTGCGGCCGCCCGCCCCTCTGCCCGCCAGCCGGGCCCGGCGGCGGCACGCGCCCCGGGGAGGTCGGGGCCGCGGTGGCTGCCGGGAGCGGCAGCCATGTCGCGCACCACAGGCGGCGGGAAGGAAGGGCGGGGAGGGGCCTGCTCAGCGGCTCCTCCCCCATGTCGTTCGTTCCCTCCTTACACATACCTGTCCCACCCTAATCTGAGAGGGTGAGAGCTGGAGCACCTCACGGGTGTTAGGTGTTTACCTGCTTTTCGGATTTGGGAGTGTGTCACGCCAGATCATCTGCCGCTGCCAGGCGGCCTGGTGCCACTGGAGCTGTGGGGATGGGTAGTGCCTTATGCCACCTGTTCGTCTAGTAGCTGGCTTCCAGGGTTGATTTTTTGAGGGCAACATTTCCCCCCCTCCTTCCCCCTGTACCTGCGCATGCATCCCTTGTTCTTCTCAGAAGAAAGAGTTCTTCTAAAAGATAGGCTGTTTTAAGTTCCACATCCTGGGACTTGGCAAACCTATTGTCTGTAGAGAAACACTGGTAGGAGTAGGAGTTACCACAAATTACACAGTTATTCTGAAGGAGTATAAATGAAAAAAAAAAAAAAACATAGCAAAAGACTTAAAATTTTTATTTGGGGTAAAAAGAGCACAGAAGTTAAATTTTCAAAAGATTACAAGTGCTAAGTAGAGGGATTAAACAAAAGTATTGGTTTTATCACACCTTGAATGCTCAATTTGTAGATATACAGCAAGACATCTACATGTGTGGATGAACCAAGACTTCTGAGTATCTCGCCCTCCAATAGAAAATAAATATTTTGTTTTATGTCTTAGGAACCTACGCTTACAGAATAGCTCTATACTACTCTGGCTAGAGAGCAGGGCTTTCTCTCTTGGGTTTTACAAAATGTACTCAAAATGAGGGCCAGAGAGAAAATCAATGATCAGAAACACTATATGCTGATTTAGAGATGGATTAGGGATATAAATATTATAACCAATATGGATGTTTATGCATTGTATGTACTGTCCGTAGTGCCTTCATCTTGTCTGTAGTGCCTTCATCTTATCCGTAAGCCTAAGTCACATCAGAGATTCCTGAGAGTTCAAAAATAGGAAATGTTACATAACTGATAAAGAACAGAAAGATTCTGAGAAATATAACAACTGCCTTCTTGGGCATGTATGAAACCCATGATTGTAGAGAATGGAAAAACAAGTTCATGGAGTTCAAGCGTTTTCTCCTTTGTGAAAACAAGAACAACCTGATAGATGGTGTAAGTTTTATAAGTCAAATGACTCAAGTGCCTTTCTCTAGGAGTTGGAGGAAAGAACATCTTATCCATACTGCTACCACTCACATGTATTTAAAAATAGACAACACAAAGACTCTGTGTATTCCTGATGTGTCTTGCACAGTTACAACTTTGATGGTTTTTGCCGTGTCCAAAACAAAAAGAGTTCCCATACCTTCTGCTGTAACAAAAGGTTTTGTCCAACCTGAGTGTACTTGAAAAGGAGAGGGGCAAAAGCACAATCGAAACCAAGCCATATTGTTCCCCCTACTCTAATTCAGCTGAAAGAATATCGATTCCCCGCTGAAATCTTGAGACAATCAAAAAGGGATCCTTCAATAAGCCTGGATTTTTTACAGATACAGTAGGAATGTTTTCCCCAACATTTTCTTTGCGCAGTGTCTTTTTATGTGGCTATCATGTAGATAACAGCAGGGAATTCCACTTAAGTAGATCCTTAATGGATTTAACTAATGGTTTCTTTGTGATGCTCTCAGACAGTTCTCCTGTAATGTGGATCCTCTAAATATTTAAATCCACCATTGAAGCATTTAATAGGAAGAAAGCCTCCTACCACTAGAATAAAGAAAAAGCTTTCAGCTGGAAACAATACCAGAACAAAATCTGATTTGTACAACTGCATCAAGAATCTCAGCCCGCTTACTCTCTGAGGCAGCTGATACAACAAGGACCTGGGGTACCAGGTAAACAACAAGCAGTGGTTTGTATATTGAGACAATCTCTGTCCTTTCCTGTTTCTCTGTATCCTCCATATTTTTGAGGGCTGCTTGTGGTGATTAATGGTTTGAGTGAACAATAAAGCTGGTAAATTAATATTGCTACTTACTGTTGGTACAGGGTAACTACCTAACCTGGGGGCTCGTGGCATCTTGAGAACGGATGGGTTAACCTGGGACGCTTCTCCTTGTTTCGAGTCTTTCTTCTGACACTGTCTCAAAGTAATCTTTCTTACTGCTGTATCCATTATCCTCTTACTTTATTCCTTTTACAAGTGGAGCCTGGTGTTTCTCCAGTTCCATAAAATATTTGAGCTGGAAGGAAAAACCTTTTAGAAATCTACTTCATGTATTGTCAAGACCCAATTTTTCTCTCCTGTCTCTTGCTTGGGAGGAACAGTCACTTCAGAAACTAACACAGCTCTTTAAGCTGTCTGCTTAGCCCTGGATTTTACCATGTTTCCCTTGCACAAAGAACAAAATCTGCTGAATTTCAATCTATTTTTTTTCGGAAAATGAGGAATAATAGAAAAATAAAGGCTCCTTGTAGCTTGCATTCAATGGAACAAAAACATAGAGCTGCAATTGCCCCATCGCTGCTTTTGTGGTATATAAGATACATCCCCTACTTTTTGAACATAGGACTCCTCAAAAAGAATAAATATCACTCTCAGCTAAATACATCTGTTTATTCTTCTCTGCACAGTTTGTGCAGGGAAGTTTATTTCTGCAGATGATATTTATAAATTTATAGAAATTTTCTGCAGTCGCTTCACAATCCATATTGTCTAAATCCATCTGTAACTTGTTCCATATCTAGCCCCTAAACATAGCCACGTTTTAATAGACACTTTTTAAATTTTACTCTCTGATATTTCTGTGATGCAATTAATTTCTGCATTTCAGTCACTTGGTATTACTACATATGCAAGCACGTGAAACCGTTCTCAATTCCTTTGTGCACAACCGTGATATAAATAATACACAGTATAAGCAGCGAAGTTTCTCACTTGCTATGTATGGAAACCGGCCATCCAGAAAGGGTATGCTGGACCAACTTACCCAAAACGGCACCCTTGTTTGGCTGTTATGGGAAGGTTCTCTAATAACACGAGCGTGCACTTAGATTTTCCTTCTTGTTGCATCCAGTGCTGTTAGGGATAATGCAGAACTATCAGCATGTTCCTCTCAACGCTTGTACTTTACGTTGCGTGGATACACTTAAAGGCTCAAATTAAAGGCTTTTCCTGCTATCCTGCCCGCTGCCAGGAACGGAGTGCTTGTTTTTAAAGCAAGTGCCTGATTTTTGTTACTCTGTGTCTCCTTCAGTTATGTAAACCTAAGAGAGTCACTGGAAAATGGCTGTTGGATGTTAAGATCTATGTAAATCAGTGCAGATGCTGAACTGATAGTGTTTTATATCCCCTTCCAGAGCCGAATATGACTACCCCAAATTAAAAATGGGGTGAAAGTTATTTTGGTTGAAGGAAAGGAGTAATGAGTGAGTACACAGGAACTGCTGTTACTTAGAACCACTAGAAACTTCTTTTTCCAGGTGCCTGTCTACGTTATTTGCAGAGTGGTTAAAAAGCAGAGAATGCAAATTTAAATTCCCAATAAAGCCCACTTGGGCACCTAACTCCCATTTGTACCTCTGAAAGCCTCCCATTCTTACCTATTTTTTTAATGTATTTACTTTTGAAGATGTTGTCTATTTTATCCTTGAGAGCAAAGAAAGGGTATAGTACTAGTTTGAACTGGTACAAGAGCAAATACCTCCAAAAATAGTGTGATTTTTTTCTTTACAGAGGCCCATCTGTGAATTGCTGCTTTGTGTTCACCCACAATTTATGCAGCTTTTGCCCAAATCTATCAGACAAAGCCCTTTAAATGGCTTAAAAATAGTTTGTAAGTGTTATAGCCATTCAGTCAAATTAGTCACTTAGTCAAATCATCCTTTCAACTGGTGCTTTCAGCAAATGGTTAAAACAGCATTTGAGGAAGGACCAGGTGTATGATCTAATGCCTGAAAGCAGCTCATGCTCAATGACATAATCCTAAGAATAAATGTATTGTAAGTGTGTGGCCAAACACAAGAGAATATCTGTCATCAGGTAGCTGGAAGTGCCACATGGTTTTTGTATCACTGTGCTTCAGCTGGAGCCACTGAGGCTTGTGCAGCACTTTCAGTTCCTTCTGAGAAAAATACCACCTACCGCTTCAGGACTTCCTGGATCCAGGGCAGGTACTTTTAAGAAACCCTTAACTAGCAGAAGTAAAATCTTGCTGGATATTTTTTCTTCTAGATGGAAGAAACTGCAAATTCACAGAATGTTAAATATGCAGCTTCTAGTGGCATGTATTCAGTGGGTTGTGAGACAGTGCTTCTTGCCGTGTTGTGGCGGTACAGCTAAACAGACAGAGGACAGCAGGCGTCCTGTGTACAGGGATCAAAGTCTGGGTCTCTCGGTGGCGTACATGATACCAGGTTAATCACTCGGCTTCTTTATGCCCTGCTTGTAGTAGTGTATCAGGATAATACCCAATATGGACATTTGGAAGAAAAAAACTTGGAAGAAAGGAACTATACTATTACTATTACAATTACTATTACAGTTGTAGTTGTGCTCTCAGAACTCACGATCGGTAACACATCCCTCATTTAAAGATTATTCAAAATTTCTCCAAGAATTCCTCTTGGACTAGCCCTCATTCTTCATCCCTGCTTCTGTCTTCACTGTGAGTGTGTACAGCTCTGTCATTACTGTTTTTACAGGTAACTTTTAACTGGACTCATTGTTCTTGTTTTCCTCCTTGTTCTTCCTAATCAGAGCTTGTGCTAGAGTTCCTTGCTTGTTGATATTTTCGTTTTCCTGGAGAATGGTGTGTCTCCATTTAAAGTTTGAAAACTAGCACTTAAATGGAGTGTTAAATCACTTCTGGAAACTAGGCCTAAAATAAACGGTTATACTCTATGAAAAGCCACATCAACCTTTTGACCCTGCTCCTGCCTCTTTTCAGAGGCATGTTAGGAACAGCTGTGTATACAAATTGAATACACCCTCTATCTTCAGACACTTTACTGGGACCCATCCTAGTATTCGAGTGCTCGTTGCAGCTCTAGGACTGTTCAAATCCATCCTTTCCCACTGACGCTGCAACTAACTTCTCAGCTTTCCTGCCTGTCCTGCACCCGTTACCATACAGTCTGCAGGTGCTCCCCCCGCCTCGCCAAGCACTTTGCGTTACTCCTTTCCCTGGTGAGCCCTCTGACCTTCTGTAACTTCCCCTGTTCACCTGAATTGCTGCTAGCCAGCTAGTTTTCCCAAACAGGTTAAAAAAAAAAATAAATCAAGTCAGTAACACTACTGTATTAAAATTGGGGAATTAAACATTGGACAATGATGAACCAGAGCTCAAGTCAGCATGGATTTTGCCATTTCTAGGGAGGAGAGGGATTTGTGGGCTTCATTTCTCACAAGTGCTGGGGAATGACACTTTTAAAAAAAAAGTGAATCATAGAATGGTTTGGGTTGGAAGGGACCTTAAAGATTATCTAGTTCCAATGCCCCCTCCATGGGCAAGGACACCTTTCACTAGACCAGGTTAGACAAAGCCCCGTCCATCCTGGCCTTGAACACCTCCATGGATGGGACAAGCAGCCTTAATTTTTTCATTATGGGAAAAAAAAAGGAAGGAAATTAACTGTCATAAATTGAAAATAAGAATGCAGAATGGAACCTGTTCTGTGGCCACAGTAGCAATGGTGAATACAGCTCATTCAGCAATCACCTCTTCTGGCAGCAGATAACGACCGGGATTTTTCTTGCTCCTGGATAATTGGCACTTGTGGAGAGAGAGAGGCCTCATCTTGCACCAGCCAGACCCAGATACTCAACCTAGTCCCAGAGTAAAAGGGAGGGGAGAATGAAGGGGTAAGAATTTTTCTGCAGTCTTTTTTCCAGGAAGGGAAGAAAAATACGAACAGGTGAATCCTCACAGCAGCAGGTAGAGACGGGTCTTTCCTCTTCTGCCCTGATGCAGCAGTTGGATCTGTGCCTGGGACGTTCACTGGGGAGCCCTTCTTGTAGCCTGCTGGTCTGGGGGTTGCAGGCAGTCTGACAGCATGTTTCGTCATTCAGGAGCGAAGGGGTTGTTTGAGTAAAGCTCTCGATGGCTTAGACAGGGAGGCAGGTGTAAGAAAAGAGATATTTCACACCGTCTTTATTTCTCTTGATGTGGAGTTCGTATCCTGGTGCATTTCCGTGTGTATGTCCCTTGATGTCAGTGGAATTAGTGCCAGGGGAGCAGCAGCAGCAGGTCCAGCAGGCATGGTTGCAGGGCAAGGAAGAGATCTCCCAGGGGCCTCCTGAATTTGTGAAGGCAGTGGAACGGTAGATCTGAAAAGGAATACTAAATGTGAAATGGGGGTGTGGGATGTTTCAGCTCATTAGTGATTGTTAAAAATAACCATTACTCTGTGAGCGTAAACAGCACTGAGTATGCTGTGCTTAAAATGAGATAGAGCAAGACGCTTCTCCACAATCCAGTTATTATACATGGTCATCTACAGTCATTGCTTTTTAGACTGTGGATTTCAAAGTGTGTGAAAAACACTTTATACTCCTGTGTGTGTCTAAGTTGATTTCACACAGTTCAGCCCAGTCGCCATGTGCAATCATTTAGTGATTATTTTGTGTGCCTCTCTAATGCCTTTCATTCTCTTTGAGCAATGGCAGATATTTCATTGATTGCTCTTTTTGTAAAGTATCAGCATTCAGCCAGTAATCAATTTATTACCAAATGTTGCTTGGAATGAGCAGTTTTCTCCCTGACAGTAATCTCATCGGTTGTGAAAAGATATGATCAGGTGACAACGAGACCTTCTCAATAACACTACAGTAAATCACACTCAATAAGAATAAAGAGTCCTGAGTAAAAATAATTCCATTTTCTATTAACAAAGTCCTTGGCAATTGGCAGCCAGTGCAACAATGGCACTGCTGCAGGCACTGCTGGAGAAGTGAGAGATTGTTGTCCGAAACAGAAAACATTTGTAGGAAGCTCAGTTTAACTGAACTTTCTGCATATACCCATTTTTCACTGCTAGGTCTGGCAACCTTTTCTGGGATGTGTGTGTCCCATTTTAAAGCTTCTGTCTCTTCGTTGCTCTGAAACTGTCAGGTAAAACTTAATCTGTGGTATCTCTTAAGTCACCTGTATTCAACTTACCTCCATGATATCTAATATATCTAATAAATAAATCTAATATTTAACAATTATGCCTGGAGGTACACACCTCATTCCCCCTACATTTATATCTTGCAGTTAGAATTACATTTGTTTATTTAAAGTATTATACTGCCATTTTGTCTACTGGAAGAAAAGCGGTCTCATGGCAGGAAGACCTGTGACTGTCACAGTGTTTTCAAAAGGGAGATAGTTCCATATTCAGCTTTCTGCTTCCTTTACTGACATCTCTCATTCTTTGTTGCAGCCAGTTGTTTCAGAGAGGTGCTTTAAGAAGTCATGTTAGTGTAGGCTGAAGAAGTTCCTAACACTTTCTGACCTGTCCCACAAAGGGCTTTGAAAATAGATAAGAATCTTAAAAATAATGAAATATAGTGGCTTAAGAAGATATGCGATTTCTGTAGTGCAAGACCTGCACTTCGCATGTTGGAAGCTTTTAAAGTCTCCTTCCCCGATGCATACAATCCTTTGGAAGCTGAAAACGTGGCCATACTGTGTCCAAGACACAATGTCATTGTGCCCAAGACTGGATGCTTCTCGACTGAGTTTGGTCAAGTCAGGCACTGCGGTTCTTTGTTCCATTGGCTTCGGTCTTCACACGGTGATTTGACATAAATTAATTTGTCACAAGTGCTGGTGGACTCTAGGATAACTTCCATCATGCTGGTACGTTGGCCTCTGCCTGAGTGTGCAGATGACCTCAAATAATAATTCAAAATATTGAGAACTTCCATATTTTTATCAATTATGGTAATCACGGCTAGTTAAGCATTAATTCTGACATTTTAATTCTCTCAGTCATTAAGTATTACTTTTTCTGGTAAAACCACTGAAGAACAAAGATCGAATTATGAAAACCTACACTGCCTACTGTGAGTGACCTATATTGTGTCATGGATAGGCATGAACGGCTATTTAGGGTACCAGAGAAGGCTGAGACAGGACCATACTATATTTTCCTCCATGAGCTCCCAGCTAACGAGTAGCCTTAAGAAAGAAGAATGTCCTTGGTGTATCAGTTCTTTCAATCAGCTGTCATACTCAGGACAGGTACTTTCTCAAAACTCAGCCACCTCTATGAAATAAAATGTGCAATATTATTTTAAAAGAAATATTTTTCCTTTTATATATATATTTTATATATATATAAATATTTCCCTTGCATTTCTGCAGACTTAAATACAGGCTAAAGAAATTTTTCTGAGATTTAAAAGAAGTTGCCTTTGGCCACAAAATGTGGATGGAGAGTTTTAACCCCCAAGATGATACTTTCAAGCAAGATCTTCTCAAACAGGGATCTGTCATGAACATTTTTTCCTCATCCTATCTGTTAGCGATGGATGCTAGGTTTTCCTTTCATCGTCTGTATGATACCTCCCACAATTGCATCTGAGTCCATCATTAAATTCCTGATTGCTAATTAATACAAGTTATTATTTATTGCCATTATTAAAGAAGGGCAGGGCTGTCTGTTGTCTGTCTGGAGGGTCTGCCATTCTATCTGCTCTGTGCATTGCTACTACAGTGGAATTGAATACGCCTCAGCTTCACGCAGATGCACTGTGTCAGAAAACATCTGCTAGCTGCTGATTTTATGCATATTACAGAGACTTTATGTACTGTTAAATGGACCACTTTTTCATTCCAAACCATAATTTTCCATGTGGCATCATTTGATCTGTCCTCACTCCAACATTTGGTTTGATCAAGTCATTTCTTCCTACCCAATATGTGTGCTGTAACTTCCTCTGTGGCTCTGTGTATGTGTGTGTCCTGTCTGTGAATGGAAATTACTACAGCGCTCATGATAATATGGTGGTAGGGCACAACATGTCGTTTTAATCAATATACTGTATTTCCATTAGCTTCTTTCATCACTGAGCTTTAGTCTAGACAACTTAGGTCTGATAATGCCAACTGCTGCCCAGCTACGTAGTAGAATAACATGATCAAATGCACTTAAGGATACTTATTAAGGATACCTTAAACCAGGTACCAGGTTTAGAGCTTAAAGGCAGCTCGTGAGAAAAAGCATGTCCTTCACACAGACCTTCCCTGTGCCTGTTCACCAGACTTCAGAATGGAAGAGGCAGAGGGGCAGCTCATTCAGGTCACTGCCCTTTGGGGACGCATCCATCCGAGCCCTGCTGTTACCCACCTGGGAGTCGAGCTGCAGGGCCACGGCAGCAGAGGGTGCAGGAGGCAGAAGCTGGAAAAGGCTCAAAAGGGGGCAATTCCCTCTGGGGCTGGGGTGCTTTGGTTTTGCTTTGGTTTTCTTGTACCATTTAACTTTATATCACCTACCCTCTGCTGAGAACGATGCGCGCTGCAATGCCGTCGTTCCCCCGTGATTAAACTTGAAATTACTGCGGAGAGAGTTACCCTGGAGAGGCAGGCTGTTCCTGACTGCTCTGCATGGGCTGTGGAATTAGGACTCTTTGCCTGTCCATTCCTAGGAGTTCTTGAAACAACAAATCTGTACCTGTTGAATCACAACTCGGGATTGGTACAGCTCTAATTGCAACAGAAATGACAGTACTGCTTTGGTAACCTTTGGTCATGGTGACATTTCTAAAGGCTACAAAGAGAAAGATGTAAAGTTTGCATAACATCTACTGGTCATTTCTCATACACATAAGCAGCAGGAGGAGTGGCACATATGGCTGGGGAAACATTTTTGCCAAATAAAACATCACACGGTCCTTCTTGGCATGCGGAGAACTCCAGTGCTACTTTTTTTTTTTAAAAAAAAAAGCATAGGTTTTGCATATTTAGTGATTCTGAAAAGTTTGAATAAATATGGTTTATTAATAATGATAATAAAAATGCACATTTAGATAGCTCTTTTAATCTTCAAAGCACTTTATAAATACTAGTTTGTTAACTAATCCTTGCAACATCCTTGTGAGGTGGAGAATTATTACCCAAATATTAGAGTTATATAATGGTGTACAGTGGGCCAATTTCCAGTAACTTTTTAACAACGCACTGAGGTTTGATATATGACCTGTATCTCTATACATCTGGAATATCATAACTGACATAAATGCATTTTAAATTAGTAATTTCTTATACGAAAGCAGACTAGA
>KZ507705.1:28504-42581 GCA_002844005.1 Limosa lapponica baueri
AGTGGCTGTGTTACAACATGCTATAAAAGTACATAAGGTGAAAAGTCTGAGAAGTATACAGTTGTAAGTGAAACGTGAAAGCACTTCCACTGGCTGTCCCCTTCGGATAAGCTGAGGGTGAGGTTTCACATTATAGCTGAGCTGATCGACAGACTGCTGCTGCCAAGAAGGAAAATCCTGCTCCTTTGCTCCCGCTCCCTGCTCTGTCCTCTCTCAGTTGCCCCTGCTGCACTCATCTGCAAGTCACCCACCTCACAAGAGTGGCAGAGAACTAACCCAGAAGACAAAAAACCAGAAGTGTAGTGACCTGAGCCAATTAAGTAAGTAGGCAATTGACTGGGAGGATTAGTGCAGTGGAGAGGATGCAACTACATGCCAGGAATGGGGGTGAGGAAATGGGGGACAGGACTATGTCTTTTAGCATCAGAAAAACTGCCAGACTTACATCAATATCTGTATCAAAAGTGGTGGACCTCTTGCCAGGACCAGGTGCACACTACAACTGTATCCTGACTCCGTATCAGGGTTAGAACCAGGCACTTCCTCTTCCTGTCACTTTGATGGCTGTGTTTTCAAGGAGAGCACGCCTGAGTGCATGGACTAGAGGAGAGATGTGGTGTGCTTTCAGCTAGGTCTCTGGTCCGGACACTTGTGGAAACAGGACTTTGAGGCATGTTGTGTGAAGCACTCGCTTCTCAGCAGAGACAGAGCCTAAATATCTCAGCTTTCACCAGGGCTGCAGGCACTTACAAAGGGTGCCAGGCAGTGTAAGAGCTCTATTCCTAAGTGAACTCACATTAAAAATAATTAACATTCACATGACAATTTCTCCAAACTTTAATTTCTGCCAACAAAGAAAGTTATCGTGGTGAGGTATTACTGTGAGTGACTCTTAATTGATACCTATAGGTAATGAGATCATCATACTTTCACATCTCTGTGCTCCAGGTGCTGTAATTGTATCCAGTAGTTTGGATCCTTGTCAATTGCCTTCTTTTATTTCTTGCTGGAAGAGGCTTAAAAGCATTGGTAAACTCAAGACTGTCATCTCTATCAGTTGGGACCTTATGTTTTCAGTATATAACACCACTCTGTGCTTGCAACAGAGAATCCCAAACCTATACCTACTTTGATAGATGCCGATGTTCTCAAAATCATCAAGTAAAAATCAAACCTGGTGTGCCTTACGCAGAATGTTGTTGTTGTTGGTTGAGATGCACCCTTTCGTGTTAATACAGAATGCAGATTCCTTTTCTGTGTAACTGCATTTCAGCATCCCATGTCAGGAAGCTGCATGTAAGTAAATCCCAGAGTTGCACAGCCTGGAAGGTTCTCTCCAGGAGGAAAGAAAATGCATTTATTTAGAAACATAGAAATAATCTGTGGATTTAAGTGCCAGTTGAACTGACATTGGTGCTGTCAGTTTCATCAGGTAGCTCTCCTTCAAATATGACAAGAAGTCAGTCTCTGTCATCACCTCAGTCACAAGGAATGCCACCAGGTTCCAAGAGACCTCCATTCCCTGTGCTCCAGGTGATACAACTGTATCCAATAGTTTTGATTCTTGACGATTTTCTTCTTGCATCTCTTGCTGGAATGGGCTGAAAATTAATGTGTTTCACTGGTGGATGTGATTACCCTGATCCTTCTGAAGCACATGATGACTTTCATCTGTTTTAATAGCTGCTGTAAACATGCAGGCAAAGCTATGGTGTACTATGAATATAGAAAATAATCAAATCATCTGGTTTTGATGAAAGTGTGTAAAACTCTAAAGCACACTTAAAAACATGAACCAAAAGTTTATTGAAAATATAAAGCAGCTTGTCCTCAGCAAATTTATGATTTACATCAGATTTAAATGCACCATAATACACTTGGGTCAGCTTGAGAGGGTTCTCTTTGAATGTCTGGAATAATGTAAGGTGCAGAAAAAATGTGCATTTGCAGCAAATCTGCTCTGATGGAACAGCAGCAATAATGAGGCCTCAGATCTCTGAGCTCCTGGTGACATGAGAAGGATCCCAGGGGCTTAAAGATCAGCAGACAGATGGCCCATTTTCCAAGACAGGTAACAGGGATGCCTCTGAAAATCTCACTGAGAATACTGATATTTGTTGGAGGGGGCGAATCCTCCTCCAGCCAGTAGCTCCCATGGTTGCAGAGGATCTATGTCCATTGCTATGCTCATTGGTAGGAGGCTGTAGCTCTCAGAGCAAGCCTAGCCTGTAAATGTGTCCCTGGGATGAGACTTTGTCCTGCATCCTGGACCAAATATAAAGGAGACTTTTCTATGGACATAAAAGTACAAGAATCACCACGATGACTCTCTGTGCTCCAATTACTTCTATCTCAGATGGTGGCCGTTACCAGATAGCTTAAAGCTAGGTGTCAAAGTTGAAGGAGTTCACCTTCATAGTTAAGACCGGATTAAAACCAGAAGCAAGGTTTAATTCGCTTTGTAAAGCTGTTATTATCTCTAACTATGACAATTCTGGATAGTTTAGTCTCAGTGCTAAACTTGATAAATTCTTGGCATCAGGGACTTCCAGGAGTGAAAGGCTTCCAGTAGGTAATTACTGGTTACATGACACCATTCCCTCATTAGCTTTGAATTTCTCACCTCTGAACTTCATTGCATGTCATTTTGTTCTTGTGTCATGATATAGGGAGAACAGAAATTCCTGACCTACTTTTTCTATTCCATTCATCATTTTGTATCATATAATCCTCTCCCCTCTTATTTGTCTAATTACTTAATTAAGAACTCCTCCATCTACTCGGTTTCTCATCAGCTACTTCACTTAAAACCACAGCACTTATTTTTCTTGTGACTAAATTGTATGCCATGGACAGGAATTAGGAGAAACTGAGGCGCCCACAGCTCTTTCGGGGGCAGGGAACTGATTCTGTGATGTAATTTTTTGTCTTGTGAACTCTTCTAATAATGGCATGTTGAGCAAAAGTCCTTGCCGGCCCCAGGTCTACAAGATGTCCAGGTCCTGTTCTGAGCTGCTACCTCCCATGAAAGCAAAAAGTCTGCAATTATATCCTGACATAGGACAGACCAAAAAGGGGAGAATTCTGTGCCTTCTTGCATGACTTCACACAGAAGCACCAGATGCAATGTAGCCCTGCCAAAATAATGAAAAGACATTGTCCATTTAATACAAAATAAGATCTCTCAAAATGCCTTCTTCGTGTTTTTTTTTGCTAAAACAAAGAAAAGAGCACGTTTGGAAGAAAAGTTTTCACTATAAGCCAAAACATCTTTCCTGTCTCCAAAACACTTATCTAATAGGAATGAAGTAATGACACTAAACTTTTGTCTGTTCAAGATAAAAATCACAAATTGTGTGGCTAGAACACTGGTTTTTAGATGGTCCATTCAGTGGAGCTTGGCTACCCGGAGCCTTACCGCTTTCTCAGTTACGTGATGCTGAAGTGGAAGCACTGCACGCTAAAGATTCAGGGCAGTGTAAGAGAGAACAGAATTAGGCCCTCATGAAATCTTAATGCATTGTGAAGCTTTCCAGCTCACATACATAGCCCAGTGAGACTGGGAAAAGCCTAGTTCAAAAAATGTCTAGCAATGAGAGGATATGGTTCAGTTCTGCTGTGATCTAATGAAAGATGAACCAAGCTTCTTAGAAGTCTCATAGGATTTTTACCTCAGTTGTTACAGACAGGTATGTAGATGGTATACCTAAGCTGAACAAAAGAGGCAGGAAGAGAAAGGTCTGGAATTAATTAAATGCCTTCTCTTGGAATAGCCTCGTAAAACTCTTGCCTGATTAAAGTCCCTACAAACGAGGAAAAAAAAAAAGCCTGCCTACTAAACAACTAAAAATAAAGTTAAACAAAAGGTGTTCTAAAGATGGCACCTCATAAGTGAGAGAATTTCCATGAGCCTTTGGCTTAGTTGGCTGACAGCCTTTTCTGAATGGCAAATGCTTGAAGGCTCAGTTTTAGGACAGGTTGTTAGTTGCCCAAATTGACTGAGTGCTCCCAGAGGTTGCTTGAGTGTGTGGTTAAGGGCTTGCTGCTCAGACAGGCTATACAGAAACACTCAGAGGACCCTGTGTGCTCTGCCAGATCCTTCTGATTTATTTATATGAATAAGCCACCAGGCCCAGACTACGCTGTTCAGACACTACTCATTTGTAGGTCATTCTGCACATTATTCTTTCCTTACAACCACCAAACAAATTAATATTAGCATAGATACACAAGAATGTTGCTTTTGTTAAAAGCTGGGCACTCAGTGTTGAGAGGTCTTTGGGATGTAACCTCAGAAAATTAGGGTCCAGACCTGAAGGCTTTTTAGAAAGGGACAATCATGGGTCTGGATGATATTACTGACTGGGAAATACAATACTGACTGTGCGAATACAGTAAGATTGAATCTTATGTTTAAGCTGGTGGACATGATGGGGAGGGATTACACCATCGTTTCTCCATGTAATGACCACATTGTGAAGGGTGGAACACAGATGAGTTGGGCTTGGGCCAGTGGCTGCTCCAGGAACTGCCTACTGATGTGCAGAAAGGATGGGGCATGTTCGACAATCAGTTTTTAGTGCTTTGAAGTTAACCATTACTTGTAGTCACACTGCATATGTTTCTGCCAGCAGTGGACAGGTAATGAAATACAAGTGTGTCAGGTTTCTCTGTCTCCCATATGCATTATCTCGCCTTCGGTACGAGTGGGAGTGATCCAAAAGTAGTCGTGAGATGAACTAATTTCGTCTATAGGCTTGAATTCAACTTCCTAAATTAATCTAATATCCAATTTGCTTTGCCTTCACTCTTATTTTAACTTAATTTAGTTAAGTCTGGCTAGCTCACAAAGACAGGAACACAGCTTCTTGTTGACTGGACATGCATCCCTATTAGATTTTTTTTTAACCTCAGTTTGGCTGCTTATAAGCTATGAATAGGGCCCTGGATATTTGATCCTGGCTACTATTATTTTGCCAGTGACAAAAAGAGACCAACCACATCTGACTTCCCAAGTACCAATAACAAGAACTGGTAGTCAACCGACTGGACATATGAAAGCTTTTCTGCAGGCAAATCCTGAGTTAGCCCACAATTATTTTTCTGTTGGCAATAGCAGATATTGACTGCCGGCCACAGTGGCTCTTAGGTGGCTTTGAGAAGACCTGGCCTCCACAGCCATTTCCTCCTTCTATAGGGTGGCTGCATTCCTACCTGATGGAACTGTGTGGGTCTGAGTGGAACGGATCCCTTTTCTGAGCTGAGTAAGGATGATGCTCGGTCAGGTAGGTTTTGGAGAGCTCTGAGTTAGCAAATCCTCAGCAGCTGAGCATCCTGTAGCAGAACCAGGAACCGAGAGCTAAACATGGCAAGTAAGAAGGCAGATGTCTCAGCAGATGAGCAGTCACTTCTCTAAAAGTGGTACAGTATCCAAGAAGGGTAACCTAGGAGGGGTTTTGTCTTGCTTCTACGTGCACTAAGCAAGGCATAGGTATGCAATATACCCAAAAAGAAGCTGAGCAACATATTATGGTGAGAAATGTCACCTCTGGATGCCTGTGCCAGTGGCAAGGAGGTATTCAGATAGAAATGGTTAGAGTGAAGACTGCTGTTGAAGAAGGATTGACCCTTGGTGCTCACAGGAAGGTAGCTGGAAGAGGCTGCTTTAAACCAGTGAATGCTAGACCATGGGTTTGCTGTTCCAGGACAGACAGACATCCGCTATTTTCTGGGTAGCTCTGTGCCACAGGTCACTTCCCAATTGTCAGTGCCTTCCAGCTGCTCTCATTTCACAGGCTCCTCTCTGAAATTGCTCCAACAAAGGACGGGGCACTAGAACTGCGGATGCCCTTGGCATTTGGAAGAGGCATCTGCAACATTTCATTTTCTTTTGCTTCCTTCTGATTCCCTGCCCTGTTATCCTTGGATCCTGCCTCTACCTCTTTCGTGGTCCTGTCCCTGTACCAGCTGCTTCGGCCGAAATGCTCCGACTGTCACTGAAAACCCTCTCCTTATATGCCGAGCATCTCTGCATGAGCAGACCTCATTATCATGTGGCAAGAGGTCATTTACATATGCAAATCAGGTTAATGAGAGCAGAACTGTAGAAGGCTTCATTCCAGAGGCATTTGCATATCTAGCTTTAGAAATATTTGAGTGCTCTGCCCCTAGCTGTGCAACCAGGACACAGAAGCCCTGGCAGTATGTCTTCAGTGGTGATTATATCGGCAGACAGCTGCCATCCTGGTTTGCAGCAGCCACTATCTGAGATACTGGCTCGTTTGAACACAGAGGGTAGTTGTGTGATGTGCGCTTCTGCACCAGACTACTAAGAGGCAGTTAAGCCTTGGCCCTTATTGGGACAACATGTGGGCTTCTGACAGGTAGATATACGCAATTTAGCATGAAGAATACAATTTCCTACGGTGCTGTCACTGATGCACGCCCGGTGTATGATGAATGAGGAAAACAATGCAGGTACCAGGCACGGCTCTCTAGGGAGAATATATTCTGTGTGACACAGCACCACACAAAATACTGCGTTTATTCTCTAATTAACTGGGCCTCTAGCCCCCCCAGAGTACAAGGAGGGCTCTCGTTTGGATATTTGCACATCACCCATGAAAGAGCCACAGTTCCCTCCTCTGCCACAGACAGAATAGGCAGCCCCATGTCACTCTCTTAGACAGATTCTGCAAAACCATGTTAGGTGCCTTCCGAGTCTCTAATTGTGAAGCAAATTTGCACAGAGTTCTTTAGAAGAAGCATCTTTTGCTGATCCTTTTTTTTTTTTTCAACTGTTTTATTTTCAGGAAGAAATAGGGGTGCTTTTTAACTATACAGCTTTCTCAAGTATTGCTGTCTGCTGGGGACTTCCATGCCTGGTTTCAGAGAGAAAAGGCAATTACCTCATAATTCTTGAGAAAAGTTACTGATTTTCCCTTTGCTCCTGCCCAGTCCTTCTGACTAAGCTAAGCATGTTTCTGGCACGTCCCAATGGCTAATTACATAAAAGACATTCCTTCTTATAGGAGGTAGTTCTCTGCCGTGACATACAGTACTACAACTTTCTACACGGCTGCCAGGAAAGTGCCAGGTGGGTAGCTCAGAGTACGTGACACAAGTCTTACCGCCTGTACACAGAGGGAGGCTCTTACAAGTTCTCCTGAACAAGTTATTGCTGTCCCTGTGCCCTCAATCAAGAGGTCCCTCTGCCCTCAAGGCAGAGCTCCGCACATCTCGCAGTCAGACAAACACACAGCAATTCAGTGTGCTTGGTGCATAGTGTTGTGGTTTAACCAAGCAAGGTTAAACCTTGCTGTCCTAATCCCGTGTCCACATGCAGATCACAGGGAATAATTTACCATAATTCAAATAACAGTGTCCGACAGTTCAACAGTATATCCAGTCTCATGGATTTTCTCTCATCTGGACTTGCACTTCTAACTCTAACGCATCAGCGTGGGTCAAACTCCGCTGCACTAACTCCTTGGAGTCATTCCTGTGTTGCAACACTTTGCCTGTAGCTATTCTCAGCAGCTCTAATATGACAGACAAGATGAATTGTCTGTGCCTATAGGAGCAAGAATTGCACTTACATTTTGTCTGTATTTCCTGGGACTGAGCTGGTTCCTCCTCTCAGCTGATGGTTATCACAGAAGACTGCTTCTGTCCATACACAGCATACAGACACTTTGGCATTTGCCCGCTTTATGACACATCAGTGGATGGATACCACCATCTAATAAACCAGCTGGTTTTTGCATGGGGTTGGTTTGCAGACTGAAGATGAGATTCTCACACCCTGGAACAAAGCATAAATAAATTTACCAGTGTGCCTGAGAGATTGGGTACCCCTCAGGGCCGATGCCATGCACCCTGTGCGCTCACACATCAGAGGGACAGCCATGCAGCTGAGCAGCCTGTCTTATTGATAGCACAGCTGGATGTGGTCATGGCTTCATCACTGCCGCCTCACAGCTATGAGAAGCCCCTCTTGTTTAAGAGCACTCAGGATTGAGCAGTCGGCGTCCCTGCTGTGCCCCCAGATTGTCACCTTTGGAAGCTGATCTCTCAGAAAAGCATTCCATCATTTCAGGGCAGAACTGTCCTCTATGCAACAAACTCTGCCACACGGGTTTGCCAAGAGAGGAGAAAAGCAAAATACAAATTGCTAAAATAAATACCTGTGGGGCTAATGAAAGTTTTTTTTCCATGTTTAAATTCTACTTTTCAACTATGAAAATTCAAATTGAAGTAGCTCAAACTTACTGTCTTTGTCGTTTCTGGAGGGATGTCTTTGTTTCAGTGAATATCCCCCTTCCATTACACTCACGTTTAAAGTTCCTCACACAGAATACAATTTACCTCCTTGTGTAGCGTGAGATCAGAAGCCAGAGATTCTGTTTAGTAAACGATGGCTTAGGAGGTGTTCTGTTTTACATAAGCAATAGCCTAAAAGCAGCCAAACCAGAAGGGCAAAGAAAACTTAATCATTTCTAGGAAAAGGGAGCAGCCCTCTCATTGTCTTTCACTTGTTGGAAATATATATGGGGTTTTTTTAAGGTATTAATAATAAACAGTTTTTCACTCACCCGCTTCTCAGGTTGATAATATATCTTCCATATTTTTCTTAAAATCCAGCCCTTCCCATCTTAAGAGCACTGAACTGATTTTATTGCCAATTCTGAAAAGTGTTAACAGGAGTAAATCACCCCTCACATTACTGCTGTTGTTCCCTTGCCCTGAGCCAAATTCACTGCTAAGCACCTCTGACCACACAGCTCATATAAATGTTCATAATAGAGGAAGCGTCTCACATCTGCTTATTCTCACACAATTAGAAAAAAACACCTTACAAAAAGCTGTGTTACTGTACTTTTGGATATATATACACATATATATTTGGTTATAGCTTACTTCTTCGTGCCATATGCTCAATATTCAGCAGAAGAATTGAAGTCAGATATGCAGATGCCAAAAAAGCGCATAACATCAAAAAAAAAAAGGAAAAAAAAAAGAAAAAAAAGAAAAGAGTGAAACTAAAGCCATTTGGCGGTGTCAATTTTCATTGTGCACTACATTGTGGGAGAGCTTTTGAACTCTGGTATGGAGGAGCTTTATTAGAAACCAATTCTCCTCAGTGACCTCTGGAGGCCTAGTCCTATACAAGAGCAAGCCAGGTGCCAAAATGAAAGGGGGAAACTCATTATATAGAGGTGTATATCTGAGGTATGAGCCACGCACAGTGAACTGCAGCAAGTCGGATTGCCGCCGATGAGCCCAAAATATTCCTGCAAGAAATGGAAGACGTTTCTTATTTTTTTCCATCTTCTGTATTAATTTTCCCTATTTTATTTTACGCCTGTAACATCTCCCTTGTTTTCGTTCTTGCCTCTCCTGTGATATACTGTTCCCTTTCTTCCTTAATCTTTTGCTCTTCTGATGTCCCCTATTTCTGCTTCCTAATTCTTATCTCATTATAGTCCTTCCCTCTGTCCTGTTTCCCTCTTCTTCTTAGTTTATTTCCCGCCTCTCCTTGCTCCCTCTGACTCAGAGTGGTGTAAGTTCATATAAAAGCTTAGCAATATAACTTCAGAGAAAAAAGTGAAACAGCAAATGACTGTATTATATTAGCTGGAATTAGTAAGCGCTGTTACAGAATTCCGGCACAACAGAAGTGCCATCACTTATGTACCTGGAGAGTTGGGAGTTTCATTTCATTTTCAGTGCTGCGCTTCGCTTGGTCTTTGCTGATAGACTGACAAAGCCAGAGCAACCTGGTTGAAAATGAAATGATTTCAACAACTGTGAAATACTGCATGACATAACGGCCAACATAAAGCCATCATTCTCTGTGTTTACATTGGTACTGATTCTTAACAGCGTGCTGTTAACTCAGCGTAAAGCTCTGCTGCTCTAAAACAATTCAGGTACAAGGACAACTCTTTTACAGCCAATCGTGCTCCTATCCCTATAAAGGATTATTATATCAATCTAAACTGGCATGTAAGTTAATGCTTGCCCCTCAGCAGCTTAAATTTACACTGTGACCCACAGACTTACTCATCTCCCACCGCTGAGCATCATAACCCCATGATCACTACATGCACATCCCCGCTATCCCAAGAATCAATGGATGCTACAGTGTTATACATATTATCAAATCCAATTGCTTGTCAATTAACCCAGTACGACATCTGCATGGAGGATTTAAATAAGGAGCATCGTATTATGCTGTGTGGTCGATAAAGTGAAAATGCAGGCACTGACAAGGCTTACAATTTGGCCTGCTACCACAGCATCCATCTCTCTGAATGGAAGTTATTTATGCTCCCACTGAATTATGGCTCGTATTCAAATATTGGCAAAGCTGCAATGTACAAAAAATGTAACATCTACAGTATGCTGTGGTTGGATACAGCTCTTGGGGATATCTTGAAAGGGTAATTTCTCCTTCAGGAGCATGCCTGTCAGCCCAGGACTAATGGGTGGATCCTTTTCATCTTAGACAAAAAGGTGCGACTGAAAAAAGCACCGGCGTAGCAGATGTGTTCTTCAGCACACGCACGTACAGTGGAAAGGACACCTTTCACAGCGCTGGTGAAACAGAAGTTCTACTAATTAGAAAGAAACCTGACTTTTATAAAATAAAATGAGGTTCAGCTTTTTTCCCCCTCAGGAAAAGCAAATGAGCTGATGAGGATAATAAAATGCATCACATTGACAAATGAGTTGAATCTGGACGCGGTAAGAAAACTAAGCCCCTTTATAATTTAACATAACAAAACTGCCCCCGGTATAATGAGATGCCCCATACACAGTCAGTGTGAGCGCACGGAACAACTGTCCTCCCAGTTAGTTTGACAGCAACAACATTGGCTTCTCCAGCTGGAAAGACATCTCCTGCTCTCAAACAAACTGGTGATCTACGAGTTTTGAGTGAGAGAAAAAGAAATCTCTCCTGTTAAAGGGCTGGAAACAAGTGAGATAAAGTAAGTTTAAGTGGTTCCCGCTATGTTTAGCTCAAAATTTAGGCTCTGTGTCAAATAACTTGTTGCCGACTTAACCATGATAGAAGTGTTTCCATTACGAAATATTCCAGTGGAAACAACTTTGGTTAAAAGACAGATAAACCTCAGCCGTACCTGCGGAACAAACCTGCGGTGTGGTGCTGCTGCACCAGCCAGGCATGGTGTGTATTAGAGGAAAGAGAGGCTGTCTCGTGTCTTTCCATTGCTCAACTCAAAAGAAATTCAGAACAGAAATACAGGTCAAGACCTCAAGTTCGGGAACGGAGTATCTACACAGGCATTGTGAAAAACACGCTACTGCTGAACCCAGGCTACAGACTGACTGCAGATATCAGTGCCCACATCCACTGCCACTGCAGGTAGCGGGAGCTCTTCTATTGACTTTAATACTATAGGCTATAAGGTTCCATAAAAACTTTGTTTTCCTTCTCCATCTCTCTCTTCCACAAAATAATTTTTGGCTCATGATGTTTTAGTCCCACCGCTCTGTGTGCATTATTTCAAACTCTTGACATTTCTCATATGAATGCAGGACATAATAAGCCCTATTAAAGCATACAAAGACGACTTTCAAGTCACACCTGAACATTCTCAAAATTCAGGAGCTCCCTAAATTTGAGAATTTGGCTCAGTACAGCAGGACAGCAAACCAAAATGTTTGCCTCTAAACTCTGTAGGTCCACAGGTGTCCAAGTGTGAGTCCTCAAGGGAATCACATATCCTCAGGAAACAGGCAGCATAAAGACCAGAGTGGTTTTGTTTTTTCTGTGCTGCTTTAACAATAAATGAGAACATAACTGAGATTTTGGCTTTTTAAAAATTTGGCTGATTTAGTAGGACAGGGCCTTTCTGAAACAGCAGCTAAATGAACCCTCCTCCCCTCTCCCTTTTGCTCAATTCTTAAATGAAGTTCACAGCACTGTACGTAGCCCTCCACTCTCGTTTAAAGCTCAGCTGTTTTATACACGGCAAGGATGTATTTTACTGAATCCTGCTTCAGCAGGGGAGTTGGACTGGATGATCTATATGGTCCCTTCCAACTCTAAAAAAAAATTCAGTGAAATTCAGTGAATAGTGACTTACGTGTTTTGCAACGTGCTTATTCCTGGGGTAGACGTTGCCTCTGAGAAACAAGGCTGCCATGGAAAACTGGAAGACTCACAAGGACTGTGGGCTGCATCTTTGGTAAGTGTTGCCATGGTTGCAATGGAGCAAACCTACCCCTTCCTCTGGTGCTGCCATCAAACTTGGAGCCCGTGATGAGGTGGATGTTAGAACCAGCCAAACAAGGGGGCACAAGGGAGTGGGAGACAGGAATGGAACCGCAGAGAGATTCGGGCGGTCAACGGACGGCGGGTGCCCCAAACTGTGACGTTAGCAATGCAGCCCCTCCAGAGAGGATGGCCACCCCTCTCAAACCACATAGCAAGTATCTGCTGAAAGGTGGAGAGTATGTGTATGACTGTGTGTGTAGGTGGGGATCGTTAGCCTGCCCGTGACAAGGTGAGGAGTCAAAATTGCTAAGAGACAGATGAATGTTCTCACGGTAAAAAACAGTAAGGGAAAATCTGCTTAATAGGTATGGAAAGATATACCAGGCTATCTGTTGATGATGGAGAACTAAGATAAGACAAAGCAAACCTCTGTAAACAATCATCTCTTCCACTCGTAGATTCTGCATGGAAATGTCTGAAAAACTCCTGAAGATCTCTCCCACGGCAAACTGTGAAAAGCTGTAGCGTGGTACAAGCAGTTGGAGAAAATGGCCTCTCTCCTAGTACAACCCAGCCTTCCACTGAGATACTAATCTGTAAAAATCACAATGACTTACTTTTACAGAAAAGTAATAATCCAGACAGAATCATATACTCAGCTCCCAGAACTACACTCCCTCAAAGCAACACAAGAACAGATACACACCTTGATTTTGCAGAGAAAACCACCATGACTGTGTGTCTGTCACAGTTGTAAGTGTAAATATAATATAATGTTATATAAGAGTGTATATATAAAGTGTAATATAATATAATAAGTAATAATGCTTATTTGTCTCACCTTAAAACATATTGGAGACATCCAAGGAGAGAAACAAGGGCTCATGTAAGCTGCACAAGCCTATTTATCCCTGTCTCATATTAAGTATTGCCGGGCTATAAAGAATCAGGGACACAAGTATCAAGAGAACTAAAATAAAACAATACCAATGATGGCCATAATAACACATTTATGTTTCTCTTCCTTTTGGTTTCAGAGCTGCTACAGCACACAACATAAGTTTCTGCTGCAAAGAAGAGGACCAGAAATAGAGATTTTTCCTTTCAGATGAAAGCCAAAATTCTTGTTTGACTTGTGGAACTGGAGCTTTACAGAATTTCTACCAAAGAACATCCCCATCACAAAAAAAAGACCCGTGAGAGCCGACAACACTGTATTACAAGAAGTACGTTGATGAAGTGAGTAAAAATTGCACAGCAGTGTAAATCACAGCTACACCTTGTTCAAAAAGAGCCACATGCTCCATGTCAAAACGGGCAGAACTCCAAGTAAGATGTGTACTTGTCAATTAGTGGATGAAATTTAATATGTAAGGGAAGAAACATATTGCACAGGAGAGAAGATGGTTCAGGGAGGGAAAACATCCACATTAAAAATTTCTCCCATTTAACTGAAATGAATGTGGCCAGCAGGCTGAGGAAGGTGACTCTCCCCGTCTACTCCGCTCTGGTGAGACCCCACCTGGAGAACTGCATCCAGCTCTGGAGCCCCCAACATAAGAAGGGCATGGACCTGTTGGAGCGAGTCCAGAGGAGGGCAGTGAAGATAGAGGGCTGGAGCACCTCTCCTGTGGGGACAGGCTGATAGAGTTGGGGTTGTTCAGCCTGGAGAGGAGAAGGTTCCAGGGAGACCTTACAGCCCCTTCCAGTACCTAAAGGGGGCTACAGGAGAGATGGGGAGGGACTCTTTATCAGGGACTGGAGCCATAGGACAAGGGTTTTAAACTGAAAGAGGGGAGATTTAGACCAGATATTAGGAAGAAATTCTTT
>KZ507705.1:59773-73792 GCA_002844005.1 Limosa lapponica baueri
TACACTCAAACTTATTTCCCACACCTCAAAAATCTCCTGCTGAAAGTGACCTACCGGTCAAGTCGCAGTCCCTCACCTCCAGCAAAGCAGGAGGCGGCCGGATTGCTCCTTTAGCAGCCCATGCTGGTAGCACACCGCTGCTCGCCCCGTAGGGCTTTGTACACAGTGACTCGGGCTGCTCTGGCCTCTCTCCCGTGACTCGGTTTGTCACTTCTGTCACTCTGTGGCACAGACGCACATGCACACGCACAGCAGCTGCCAGTGGCCTGGGGGGGCCTGGGATCCTCAGTTTTTTTCTGAGCTCGCTTCTCCTGCACACCGGCTGGTTACATTGCAGTCTTTTACCTGCAATAGGCTCTGACCTCCTTCTGTACATCTTAAAACACCCTGCCCTGTAGCTCCAGGGACAGGCAGGCATTCACCCTGCTTGCTGGTGTCTCTCCCCCGACTTTCAAATCAAATTTGGTACCGGTGTCTTGGGTTTCTGTTTCTTTTTGGAAGGTGCTCGTTGTCTTTGATAGGAGGATTATTTTACATTTTTTTTCCTATGAAGGAAGTAAAAGTGTACTTGTCCATTTTTAGGTATATTTAAATAATTGCTAAAAATAAAATGAAAAAATCAGGGCTCTGCTCTGCAAAGTAGTTTTCAATCCCCTGAAGAGTAACATGGCTCTTTCTGACTCCACACAGGCAGACAGGCCTAATTCAGCTGTCTGTTGCATGGTACGTTTAAGTGGTTTTGTAAAACAGTGTTCCCTAAATGTTGACAGTTTAATGGATTTCATTAGTGCCTGCCTACTGGCTGAGGGCTCAAACCTGCCCCCACCAGGGTTAGCTCAGATGAGTTGAGAAGTGGCTGTGTGGAGGACCACCCTCATCTCTGTCAGAGCTGCTCCAAGAGCTGCATTTGGAGCCCTAAGACAAGAGCAGGCGTCTTCTGCTGTCCCACAGCATGGGCAGTGGCTGGTGGATGCATGTAGTCATATGCCCACTCATCTTTCCTTTCTTCTCCTTAGGCAGAAGTGGCCCCCAGGGGCTCCATTGCATACCCAAAGACGTGTGGGCCTCCTCAGGGTCTTCTTCCAGATTATTGTGCAGGTGAGCTGCCTGGGTTCACTATCTTGGGGGCAGAGGGAGTGCCTCAGCTATGCCAAAACATGCTTATGCCTCCCCTGTGCCTGTGAGACCTGTAGCTGCGCAGAATGTCTAATGACCCTCCAAGTCCAATTTCCATTAGGAAATAATGTTCATGATTTTGTTCCAGTCACTGCCTGGTAAGTCGAATAACATAGGAAATATAGCCTCATCAAGGTAAATAATAGCTGAATAGAGTCTTTGTCTACACTGTGAAGTTGGAGGAAGCTTGACTTCTTTGTCTGGAGTGTGTATTGGGGGAACATTTTGAAGAGGAAAGCCATAAAAGTAATAATATGAATAAACAATCATTTTATTCCTTTCATGAACAAAACAAAGAAAAAGATGGTTCCTAAGAAGCCATGAGTGTAACTGAGAGCCTGGTTTAGTCATCTCATTGCATGTTAGACTGTTCCCAAACCAAAGTGAAGATGACACTTCAAAACTAGAAGAAACAATATTTTGCTGGCATACTGAAAATCTAGAGGATGACAATCAGCTAAAACAGTTACAAATTGAAGGCAAGTTCTATAGTTAAAAGTGAAGTCTAGCATTTATTCTGTGATAGCTAATGATTTCCTCAATTTTTTTTTTTTGAGGGGGACTGAAAATCCCCATATTACTTCCTGTCCTAAGATGGTTTCTCCTCTACCCTTCTGGAGAAATACTGTGGGAGATCCCTACATCTGGATCAGGCACTAGCTAAGGGAGAGCGGTGCAGACCACCCTACACTTTGGCATTTTGAGCATCAGGACCACAGCGTAGCTGTGCCCCATGGAGTACTAGCAACTTGCCTCTCTTGGGTTTCTAGGTCCAGTCCAGTTTGATGGTCCTCACACTGCTGAGAAGACTTAGGCCACATTCATTGTTGCATCTTTCTGCTGCTGAGTGGCTGCTGTGCTCTGGGGCAGGGGAGGGAAGGCACCTAAGGGAGATGCAGCCTCTACCTATGCAGCGTGCTCTTTGCCTGGGGGCTTGGTCTTTCCTGCAGGCTTCCTAGGCCTGTTGCTGGTGAAGGCGAGGCAGTCAAAATGGTATTCATTCATTCCCCAGCCAAGCTGAGTACAGAGCTTTTTAGGACCTGTTTTGCTGCTACTCCCTTATCTAATGCACTTTTTTGGCTCTTTTTGTTCTCTAGTAGTAACTTTTTCAGGCATGGTTTTCTGTTGAAGCCAGACAAGAGCAGTGAGACATATAAGCAGGTCTTTCATACTCCAGTAGAGGTCAGATACCTACCTACAGTAAAGGAGCTAATTCATTACAGCATGATAGATTATAACAGCTTATTTGGAGCCCTATTATATAAATCACTTAAATGTGTATTTACATAACATTCCTATTAATTACCACAAAGACTGTAATGACTGTGAGCTGTTCCAGTTTATCTTGTAAATATGTATTTAAGCAATTCTGTAACAGGTAATATTTAATCAATAGACCATAACAGATCATTAATCATGCCAAACCTTTGTGTAAAAAGTGAATTTGTACTGGTGGAACGTAATGGATCCTTTGGAGTACCATTTAACATCTTACACTACTCATATGAAAACTTTACAATGCCACTAATGATACATGTTAAAAGCCTCAGTGTGGCCTCCTGTGTGGTAGGTCTGTGTATTGACACACGTGAGCATATTTTTCTTGGGGTAAAGAAGCCAAGAAGTTACTCAGCAGTGATTCTTTTGGACACTTGCAAGGAGAGGAAAAGACAAGCTCTTATGGGCTGTACCTGCCTTATTCTTTCTTGGCTGAAAAGGTACTGGGAAAATTGTCTATATAAAGTGCTTAGATGCTTACCTGGTATCCGTAGTTGTATCTGAGCATCACACAATAGCGTTTGACAGCATCAGTCATGGCAATGGCTCTGGAAGGTAGAGAAACATTACTTTCATCCTTACCTTAGAAGTAGGGGAAAAAAAAAAAAGAGACAGCATGTAAAACAGGCTTGACATATGCATACAACAAAGGGGTCAAGATCTATCCCACACTGTACTGACCATCTTTAATTTACTTGATGTAGGCAGGTAATGCTGCTGGTTTTATGGAAACCTAAGATATTATCTCAGGGGAAGCATGTGTATGTTCAGGAGCCAGTGTTTAAGTGGTAGTATTTTAGTGGTCTTCACTAAACTCTTCAAAACACAAGTGCATATATGGAGATCATCAGCAGGGGACTTATTTTTTTAAATACTTGATGCAGAAGGTAAATCGAAAGGAGAAAGTAAAAACCTAAAGAGCTTTAAAGAGCTCCAATAAAAGTCCAAAGAGTTTTGTTTCCCTCACACAGTACAGAAGACAAGCCATGTGATCAGAAAGCAGAGAACTAGAGAAGGAAATCCTGCTTACTTTACCTGTGCCAGCAGCCCGACTGATTTTAAACAGACTGTTTCGGAGAGGGAGGTGAGCAGGATGTTTCTGCAGAACTGAGTTATGAAGTATTGTAGCTGTGCCACTGAAAAGCCACATGATGTACGGCATGCATGCTTGCCAAACTGTCCTGGGAAGCTGGCTTCAAGCTATAGCTGAAGACATAGCTAAAAGTTAAAAGCCAAATTGTGGTCATGTGAGTCGGTCTGCTGGCATCATGCAGGGCTTCCTCATGGTTAAGGTAAGCAGGGATGGTTCCAAGCTACGAACGTAATTCTAGAAACTGTTTGTCCTACGTCACCAGCGTGCCACACAGTTTGTGGTGAACAGCAGTGCCTGCTCAGAGAGGAGTCATGACTGAAATAGTAAAAAGTCTTAGTCCAGGACCGTAATGTATTGGCAAAGCCTTATAGGAAGTCTGTACATCAGTGACCCTGGCCAACTCCCCTGATCTCTTGCTTTCATAAGCACTAAATTAACTTGTTTTTTAAAAAAAGCTTTTATTAATGGTTCCTTTGGAGCTTTTGCAATCTGTTGTCTAATGCAAGCTTTGATTAAGCTTAAAAAAACCCATCTCTGCAATAAGAGTTCTCCTGTGTAATAACTAATCAATATATGCTAATCATTTGCCAAATATGTTTCTTACAGAGAACTGGTTGTGAAGTTAGGTGACTGCCAAAAAAGAAAAGAAAAAAAGAAAAAAAAAAGCTTATTTAATTCCTTAGCCAGTAGGTATTCGTATCTGTAAAAGATTAACCAGTTTTGTATTTTTGCCAATTAGTATAGAAATTTTATGAGCTGGCATGAATATTCAATTCAAATGATTTTTTTACAGCAAAGTTATAAACCTTTAGAAAACATGGGAGGCTAACTCAACCCTGAATATAGCGGTGAAGCTGAGTGCTGCTGTAATAAAGCAATCTATTAAAAGGTTATCTTTCATATAAGATTGCTTTCCCTAAGCACCTAAGCATATTAACAACATCTGAAATGCACTTGTAATTATACACACCTCAGAAAAGATTTAAAATTGCCTTCTTTGTCCACACTGATAAAAACATCTCAGTCACTCTGTGATCTTATTTTACCTATGCACCTTAAAGCTTGTAAAAGCAAAATGGAAGAAGCAATCACCCATCAGAGAAATGCTCATAGGTGAACTTTGGCCGTCTCTAGTAGCATTAATTTTGCTCTCTGTGAACTGCACTTGACACCCTTGTAAGGTCTGGAGAATTTTTCCCATCTCTGACTGGCCTACATGACTATTTGCTACTAATTTGCACTTTGAAGATGATGCACTGGGTAAAAAAAGAAACAGTTCGTTTAGTCTCTGAAGAACAGCTTTCCAGCTAAATCCTGCAACTTTTTGGGAAACACTGCTCTTTGCCCGTTGGGTCAGGGCCGGTGAAATTAGCAGTGTGTTTGCATGGCTGGGAATTGCAGGAGCGAGAACAGCAGCAAAGCGGGAAGCGTGCTGCTTTCACCGCAACGTCTTAGTGCTTCAACTCTCGTCTCCTTTTGCCAGCTTGCTGACCACAGGTAATGAGCCTAAATGTCCTGCAACACTGTTGCCGTCATCTTTCCCTATACTGCGGAAATATATTGTGTATAACACAGTAGGAAACATCTATAAGTTATTTACTTCTGGCGTGGTGGTAAGTATCTGGACCAGGCACCAAGACCAGCAAAACATAATTTCTGAAAATGCAGTCCCACGCCATGGAATCAGAATGGCTTGAACAATACTAAGATTTTTAGACAAAGATAAGTATATACTTCAAAAGTTGTTATGCCTCTTTGCCTTGCTTGAGATCTGATTTTGCTGTACCACTCAGACAAAAATACTTTTGATTTTAAGGCCTTGTAGAAATTGCATTTGAAAATTTTCAGCTGGCTCCATTTGGCAATGAAGTTTAGGAATGAACATTTTTATCTGTCTCCAGTCTTCTGGGGCTACTGGTGATTTGGTGAAGAGCATTTGAGCTAATGGAGCTCACTTGAATTCCCCTTAGGAATTAGATTCTTTCCTGAATAAGGACTGCGGGATCAGTTATCAGCTGTTCTGCTGAATAAACTGAATACCCACGGAGCTTTTTAGCTTTTCCTTTGTGAAACCCATGGCTTTTAGAAAGGTCTGTGATGGTGCTGGTGATTTTTATTGTGATAATGCTCCTAAATGCCCAGGCACAGCTGAGAGTGGTACTAATATACACCACATGCTACCTACAGAATTGCTATGGGCAGAAGCATGGGGTCCCTGCCCTGAGCACTTCAAGTTGTCGGGGTTTTCAAGATGATTCGTTGCAGAGTTCTACTTGCTGGATTTTATTTGTAAAATGATCTTGTTTCCAAATGTTAATTTTCACAATGGAACATCGGTTATAAATGTATATGTTATTAGAGTATTTTATCATATTTAAGAGGACTTCCTAGCATCTCCTTTGGCAATTTTATTAAATGAAAGTATTCATTTCCTGCTTCGGAAGGGAGAAAGCTGTGCAGTTTGGTTCTAGTGATAGCAAACTGATGAAAAACTTATATAGAACTTAATGGAAAAATCCTGCAGATTTAAAAGCAAAATGCCGTCTCTACCACACAACCCTCTGGGATGATTCAAAGCCAAATGAGAAGAGACTAGCATAATTTTATATCTCTGTATTTCAGGAGCAATTTCTTAAAAGCTGAATATTGTCTTCACTGTGAAATTTTTATCAGTGGTGAGTCAAAGAAACCCATTATAACACTTTTGGATTTAACACTTCCCAGATCAAGGTTGGAGACAAGTGTGATGGGAGGTAGAGGGAGGTGGGGAACCTGTTGCAATGATGTATTCCTCTGTTGTATCACACACAAGAAGAATGATCGTGCACAAAGTGTTTCCAGGGTAGAAAATGTAGCTCCTGAACTCTCTCCACTCCTGCCGGTTGGGTGGAAGAAATGCCTTTTCATGTTAAAGGAGCCCAGTGGATGCAGTGGATTCTCTTGTCATTAGGGCTGTTTAAGTCAAGACTTGCTGTACTCAAGCCACACCGGTATGGTAGGTGAGACTGGATAAGATGGTCATAGTGGTCCTTTTTGGCCTTAATGATATAGGAAAATCACTGTAAGGCATTTGCATAGGATACTGCCAGCAGGTATGCTTTCATTTCTCAGGGCATTGTATAAATTGTATAAAGTCATATGCTGGCTTACAAATGGTGAAAGTATTAGGCCCGTCTTCTACTGTGTTGATACAATGGAGGAATTAATTAAAAAAAAAAATTCTGGTAAGTAAAGAGGACTAGAAAGTGCCTACTCTTTCACACAGTGCAGGAAAGTGACTAATTGCTCTAAACTAACTTCACTGAAGTGCAGAGCAAGGGAACAGATAACACAAAAATGTATTAGTTGCCTTTGTTGCAATATAAAAGGCTGCGGCAAGGGATTAGGCTTTTCTGTTCAGCAAAGGAAGGGCCTGAGTTCCTTGCGCACTCCACATCTCCTCTTTTGCTATAGTTCAAGAATCTCAAGATACTCACAACAATTTGGCAGTGTCAGCAGTGTAGTTTGACAACACACGGACTGGCGCAGCGCTGCCCCACAGAATAGTTTCCCGACGCCCTTTCAAGACTGCCGCTTGTGAGCACGCTGTACACTGAGAACATTTTTATGGGAACATTCAGGCAAACAAACACAGATGGCTGCAATTGCCCTCCCCCCTCCCCTTCCCCGGTGGGTAATCAGCACTTGTATTAAATCGCATAATTATTGGGGGTAATACTGTATGATCAGGTCAGGCAAGTTTTCTTCATGAAGGTTCACCTGGTAGGCACCGCATGGTGATGGATGAGTTCTGTGTTACTTCACATTACTTGGGACCGGCGCCAATCAAATCACCGCCTGACTTGTGTACCAGGTAATCAGTCACACCCAGGCTATCTAAAGCCGTGCTTGCCTGGGCCAGTCTTCTGTGAAAACAGCTGGGAAGTGTGCCACGTCGACCCTGTTCCTGCGAAACGGCAGATAAAAGCGGCTAGAAAAGTTTTGCCGTCCTTTAAGTAGGCGATGGTACTTCTGGCGCTTGCAGGGAAGAAAGAGCGAGGGCCAGGAGGAGGCTCGGAGACAGAGCGGGCGAGCGTGCAGAGCAGCCGCGGTCACAGCGCAGCGGTTGGCTTTCAGCTGGGGCAGGGGAGGAATGTGGGACGGTTCCCACAGCATCTCCCGGCTTTGGGAACTTCTTCCCTTCCAGCGCCGCATGCGCCGCGCTGCCTCCGAGGGCACGGTCGGATGTTTGCTTGAGAAACAGCTGCGGTGGTTTAACAAGTTACTGCTTGATCAGCTATTTGTTCCTGCTCCCCTCTGCCGAGGTGCAGTAACTGAATCCGTGGGCTTTTCCAGGCTGTTGCAGCGTGGAGGGAAGCAGACTTTGCTTCAACTGTTTGCAGGTACGGACAGTTGCCGTGTCTGAGCTGTGGGGGCAGAGATAAATAGTTAAGGGGCAGCGACTTTTTAAGCAGAGACAGCTGTCTCCCAAACGAATGTCTCACTGTGCCATAAAAGACACTCAACACCATTAAACATTGGGCTGTCAGCAATAATTACAGAACGTGTTCACACTGTTTAAAAAAGCAAAAACTACAGAGAGGAAGAGAAGTGACATGAAAATTCAAATATGAGGAAACTAAATAACTACACTTGGAAAAATAAAGTGTTGCTTATGTGACTAGAGGGAGTTATTCCAAGAAAACATGGTTTAGGAGCAAATTCTGCCAATGAACCTTTCACGTAGGAAGTTGGAATGATGAAGAGAAAAGCTGCCTGGCCCTTTTGTGGTTTGCCCCTTTCTTTCTCTTTCTGGGACTTGAAAAGTAGGCAGTCATCTCCACTGCAGTTTTGTAATGCTGGTAGTTTAATGTACATAAAGTAACATGTCGAGCATATATAAACTCCCCTGTCTACTTCAGTGTACGTATGAGAAATTGCAAGGTACATCTGTGCTGTGGAAGCTGAACAGTCTGAAGTCCATCACTGTATCTCGTAGTCAATGAGAGAACACCTTCAGTAGAAGAGTACCACTTTAGGCAACATGTGGCTTTTTACCTACTGTCATCACAAATAATGTTTCCAAGGGCTCTCAGTCAAAGAAACGGAATTAAAAATGTGGGTTCTTGACTGGTTTGTGCTAAGTATTTGCTTTCATTGTAAAGTCAGCTTTGAGTTTCTTGATCCTTGTCATTTTGCCCTGTCTGCGTGATTCTTTACATTGATGGGAAGCCGTGATTGTAAAACCATGGACACTTGCAGTGGACACAGGAGGGGGTGTGCTGCTGCAAATGTATTCTGTTTAAGTGATTAGGTTTAAAACTGCTTCTGGCTCTCTAAAGAGAGCATCTTTTTGATGCTCTACAGCATTCCAGTTCAGATATTAGTGAAAAAAATAAAATTTGCAAAGATCTGTGTAAAATGTTATGGAAGGGCTATTTGTCTCCCTTGGTTTACTGGCTTAAGTGGAAGCGCTTTAGAAACACTTTTTGAGCCTTGAATTCTTGCATTTCTCTCAGCCCTTTGTGCAGCCATTTGGGACTGCCTGTGACTGTGCTTCTTGCCCAGCAGCCTGCTTTTGGCACCTGTGTCATGGGCTGACATGTTCCAGCTGGTTTTTAACACATTCACATGAGCTTCAGGAAGACAACAGGTATTCGCTTTGGCCACACTGTGCCAGGTACCAGCACCAGGTACCCGCTCTCTCTGTACCAAACACCTGGAGTAGAGCAGCCATGCATTGGCAGGACTGGCAGTGCAAGCTGTTACAAATGCTTCTGGCATTAAACCCTACGTGGGTACCCGCCTATGCCTGCCAGTGCCCTGCAGCCTCCCATCATCTCTTGAAAATAGTGTTTAGACTCTCTCAGAAGGGCTCTTGGCTTCCCCTAAGCGCAGCAGCAAGGATTTGGGAACAAATCGTTGCTGCTGTTTGGAGCAGGATGTCTTGACTGGGAAATACAACTGAAGGCTTCATGCAAACTGGCTAGAAAGTGGTAGATCAGGTCATTAACCCATTTACAAAATCAATATATCACACAGGGAGCTGAACAAAACTTGGCAGCTCTGCCTATATCCCCTTTGCACCTGAGGGACTACCGACTGAAAAAATCAGAGCCCCTTCACTCTGCCCTTAGCAGTGTACAGTAGCCATGGGCCTCACCAGGACCTGCAGAGCAGGCCTCGCTCAGTAAGTTAGCACTTGCAAATTTTTGTGCATAGAATGTCCAGCTGCAGGAAGATTTTTCTTTAGTGGCACTGGAGTTTCACGCAGGAGTCGGTTGATCTTCCTGAGCCTCTAGTGACATGGGTCCCAGAGCTCAGGGTTACGTAGGGTCAGCCCTCCTGGTAGTTCCAGCCATGACAGAGAGGTAAGAGAGGTAAATCTGTTATTAAATCTCAAGTATTTCATCTGCTTTCTTTTGTATCAACCATAGGATTAAAAAAAATACATCACAGGAGGACCCGTGTTTCACAAATGCCATCATCGTTTTCTCGTGCGGAAGGGCTGGTTGAAACGTGGACCTGGAAGAGCGCAACCCCCCGTTTGCTGCTTGGTAGGCTCCTCTTGGTATTAGGCACTGACGTTAAAGGATATGGCTTTCCTGCTGACTTCAGCGAGAGATAGGGCTGTTTAAACAGTTTTCCCTGGCGTTGCTTTAGTCATATGCGTTTCCATGTGCAGCAGGGCTAGAAGACTCGGCGCCCTTCCTGACTCTCCGCTTCACCCCCCACCCCCCCCGGTGTTTGAAAGCAGTGGCGAGGGGCAGCGAGGGGAAAAGGAAGACATTAGTACACAGCGAGAAGCTGAAACCAAAAGACTAGCCCGTGCTGCATGTTCCCACTTCTCGGCAACTGTGAGTCACACGCGTAAAACACATTTGTGCGCCGGTTGTGCGACTTGTCCCTAGAATGCTTCAAACTTTTTATAGCTGCTCCCACTTGCTGCAGTGTCACCTGCTGGTGAGATCAAAGTACTCAATAGCACGCTCCCCCGCGCCACGCTAAACAAAGTCACCGAAGCCCTTGAAAACTCCTACAGATGTTTCCTCTCTGAAGACAAAAGGATATTTTTCTCCCCTCCCTTCCTCCTTCACACCAAAGAACAAATCCTATGCCTCGCTGAGTTTGTACCACCTCAGATTAATTGGCACTAATGCAAATGTTCGTGGCTGTGTGGGGGATGTTGCTGAGAGCATAATGGTTGTCGTATTTGCTTGCATGTGGTTACTCCACTTCAGCTGTGTAATTCATTGCTTTATAAAGTGCTTTACAATGCACTACAGCACAGGAAGCTAATCATATGCCGTAGCAGACAATACAGCAGAGATTCAGAGAGTTACTGCAGGTCTCCTAAGGCCCGTGCCCTGAAGTCTCCAGTCCTTTTTCATCAAAAGTCCCCCTTGAGTGAGTGTCTATTTTGCCACCTGGAACAAACTCTTAGAACCGCCAGAATGTCTGGAGCTTTTCTGCTGGCTCCCCGTGGGATTCCCTTTCATTCCTTTTCGGTCTAATTCCTCTTCCCTTCACTCCCACCCCAAGTTTCTCTCCCTCTTTTTAGGCATCTTATTGGCAGAGTACTCCAGGCATAGCAGTATGAAGGATGTATGAGAGTTTCCATTCTGAGGGGGTTATTTTGAGTTGCTTATGTTTCTGGCTGCAATTTTAAGCATTTGATATCAAGCCCAGAAGCAATTTTTTAATTGGAAAGTGTAAGCTGAGATAGGTACAAGAACAAAGATTTCTTAAAAAGTGACACTTCCAACTGTGTGATTTTGACAGTTCCCATGGACAACTGGTGGATGTGGGGATGGGTTGGTGTTTGGTTCTGAGGTATCGCTCGACTCCTCTGGTGCAATTGCTTCTTACTGGCTGGTGGTCACAGAGTATTTTCTGTGTATGCAGACTGCTCTCTAGGTACCAAACTGCACTGTACCGTGCTCTTGTTTGTAGCTTAGGAAATCTCTCTCCCTCACCAATAAGGCACTGAGGAAGAAAGGTGAGCTCCTCCACTAGAGAGTTACAATAGAAAAGCTGGCATGGAAGGAGGCAGTGAATTTGCCCAATTGGTTGCACAAGTTTTTGCCTTGGTCTAATGTGCTGACCTAGCAGAAGCTGAACCATGTAGAAGTTCATCATTTAATTTATTTTCTAAAAATGCACAAAATTCTATTAAAACCCCTACATGACAAGACTATCAAATTGCACACACTCAAAGGCTAAGGAAATGACAAAATTGAACTTGCCTACCCAGCCTTAATTCTGTTTCCTTGCTTGTATAGTTACAATAAAGTTTAATTAGATTGTCGCACATTATTTTGGGGAGGTGTTGGAGCCCGGCTCCCGCCTCATTCATTTTGCATGCTAATGCAGCGCAAGACAGTTTTTCATGAAACACTGAGGGCCAGAGTACCTCACTTACTGCAGGGGCTGTGTGATGTGTCATAAATAATAAGATTGGTGATCATGGCAGGCAGGAGCTGTATGGCACACTGTGAGTGTAGAATGGTAATGAAGAGTTTGGATAGGGACGGGGTAACCACTTGCTCCTTCACCCTGCCAGCCACCAACTGCTATTCCAGTCCTTCGAGTCCTCAGCTGAGGAATACTCCCATACTGGCTACCTCCCCAGCGCACGTATATCCCCATGCTCCAATTGCTTGGGAACCATTCAGCAGAAGATGTTGGGATGTTGTGTGTCCTAATTCAGAGTCCAGTCCTGAGGGACACGCTGATCCTCTTAAGTGCCCCATGGTAAATTGCTGCTGTGGGAATGACAACTGCTCCACATTTCACAGGGTCCTTCGCTTTAATAATTATAATTATAATCTTTCTGTGTGGCTCTTCAAAGTTAGAGAAGTTTCTTCATAGATAAACATGTTAAGGATGCCTTCTCTTTTCTTTCTCAGGCAGTGGTAAACATGAAATTCAGTTTCCTGCAATAGAATTAGTTCATCTTCAGGCAGTCATTACTGTTCCCAACAGATGAAAGGTTTATGGCCATTCGTTTGAGGGGTGACCTGTCAGTCTTCCCCATTTGCAGTTAAGGCTGGCAATTGCTCCTCGGATAAAGATTCTGCGTTTTCCCCCAAAATGTTATTCTGTTTATTTCTGATTGGTTTTAAGTTCTGGAGTGAGTTTTCCTTTTAGCTACAAATGTGGCGCTTTGAAATTGGAGTGAATGACAGTAGAACTTAAGCATAATAACAGAAGGCATCTCTGCTCCCGTAATTTCACTTGCCTCCTTACCATGTTCTTCTGCAACTGTAGCAAAATGCTGAATAGCTTCAGTATTTCATCTTCAGAAAGCTAGAAAATATAGCCAAGGACGCTGAGCTGCACTGAAATGAGAAAGGGCTCCCAGAGCACTGAGAAATGTTCCAGTTCTTTTAGGTTCAGCCAGCCCTTTTCTGTTTGTTGCTTCAACTTATGTAAATTACTAGAGTTCAAGTAGATTTAATATTTATCATCCAAGACAGGAAGGGTCAGCCCTCCTTTCTTCTGCATTCCCTCTACTGGAAAAGTGTAGTTTCAGTAAAATGTCAGCATTTGTGATTTAAATATATTTCAGCAAGAATATTTGCAAATTGTTATTTCTGCTGTCCAAAGTGCCCCTTATTTTTTCTTTCTCAGATAGTAAGATCTAAGCAGTAAAGCAAGATGACTACAGTTGCTACATAACAAGGCTTAAAGTCTGTTTCCTTTTTTAAAGCTCTTAAGGTTCTTGAGAGTCTTTGGACAAATTGCTGAATAAGTTACATGACATTAACAATGGTGATCCACGAGCGTCTGGCAGGATCCCTCCATGAGATCATCTTTCTAAGATGAGATCAACAGATGAAGTAACAAAATTATTTACTTGTTCATATTTATTATTTGTAGACATCACCATTTGCACTGTAAGAATGGGTACAACCCATTGTGCCACACGCTGAGCACGGTGAACTCCTGTGATTGTCTTTATTTCAGCAACAAGCTAGATGTGATATCAGTATACAAAAAACACGTCCTTGATTTGCTTCCAAAAGACCAAGTCTTAGATTGGCCTGGGACATGGTGGATTCTCATATCATCGTTTTCTGGTAGCATCATCAGTTCCTACAGATTCTGTTTGAGCATTACACCATCCGGTTACAGAGATTGCATTTTTCACTAAGCAGGTTGAGCCCCACTCCACTGGTCCAATTTGTGAAAAGCACATTTTATGCTATTCCACTCACTTTTCTGGCCTCCTCTTTTCAGGATCATCAGGAACTTGACTTTCTTTTGCTCTTTGCATCAAGTTTCAGAATATGTAGAGGGTACGGACGTCCATGCATCTGTCCACAACTTTTTAGTGGCATCCCTCAGCTGCTCTCACATGAGCAGGCTTTGTCCTGCAGTTCATTCCTCTTAGTCCTGGCTTCACAGAGGACTGCAGGACCCATTTCCTCAGCATCTTTTCCTGGTTCTTGCTCTCTCACAGGTTATTCCCCAACTGACAAATCCTGTAG
>KZ507707.1:0-16947 GCA_002844005.1 Limosa lapponica baueri
GGGGATACCCCTGGGGTACAAGGGCTGTTTCTGGTGGGTCACAGTCTTCTGCCCCCCCAAGAGCAGGGGCACGAGGCTACACGCAGGCCCTGGGCAATGGGGCACCTCATGCCCCTCCACCAGGCAGGGCCCCTGGCAGTGCCTGTGCTTGGCACAGCCCTGGAAGCCTCTGTCCAGAGCCAGCCCCAGCTTCGACTGATTTGCCATCATTTACCAGCAAAGAGCTCAGCTGTTACCCAGGCGGCATCAGCAGAGCAGTCACCTGGAAAAGCCTCTGTCAGAAGAAAATATTAGGGTAGGAAATGATAGAGATCTTGCAGGCAAGGTCTCCATCGCAGCCAGGCTGCACCCGCACCTCCTCTGCGGTGACCATCTCCCCTGTGACCCAGCACCCCGGGGGGCGGTGGGTCAGAAAGCCCCACACCTCTCCATGGGGAGCGGGGATGGGGGAGGTACTACCTGTCACCCCACCAGGGGTGTGGGGAAGGGCTCTGCCCGGGGCCGGTGGCCATGGCGTGGGACAGGCATCACCTTCTGCTGGGGCTACGGCCCTGCTCCATCCCTGCGGGGTGCTGCCAGGCGGGAGAGGGGTACAGGGCTGGGACGGGTCCCTGCGGCGGTCCCCATCCCTCTGTGCGCTGTTCCCGGTGTCACTTGTCCCCAGCGTGGGGGCCCAGCGCCCCCTGGTGGGGTGACAGCGCAGTACAGGAGACCGAGACGCTGGGGACAGGCAGCGGGGACGAGGGGGACAGCCCCTCGACACAGACCCCTCAGCCAGGGCCCTGCCACAGCCAAGGGGAAGGGAGAGGGGCTCGCAGGAGAGCAGCTCAGCACCCCCTTTGAGCCCCCCACAGCAGCCACAGGCACCTTCGTTACAGAAGAGGATTTATCAAAATTAGAAAAAACAACCACACGTACAAAAAAAAAAAAAGAAAGAAAGAAACAAAAAAAAAAGCCCCCAGCTGGGGAAACATCCCCCAACACGCATCCCCTCCACCCTCCCCTCGCTGCCCCAGTGCGGGGAAGGGACGGGGCAGGCTGTGCTCCCAGGGCTGCCCTCGCCACCAGACCGTGCAGCAGAAGGGGACGGTCACGCAGCTTATCAGTGCTGGGGAGGCTGGAGCTCCTCTCTCGGGAGGCTCCTCAGCAGTCACCTGCCGGAACTGACGTTCTTTGGCCACTTGCCTTTGGAAGAAGCCCCCCCTACCCCTGAGAGGAGGCGGCGGAAGCCCTGAGAGGGCGAGGGGGGCTCTGCCAGCATCACCTCCCGTCCTCCCCAGCACACAAGCTGCTTGTTATAAACGCTCCCGAGGGCAGTGCGCACAGAGCTGAGCCAAAGCTCGCAGCGTTGCCAAGCGGGCAAGGAGGGGAGCACCTCCTCACCCCGTCCCACACTAAGTGCTCTCCCACCCCCGAGAGCAGGGCAGCGCTGCCTCCCCCGGCGCGGTTTCGTTAGGAGTCATTGGGGAGCCCAAAGAGCTTGACGGTGCCTGCCTCCCGGCTGCTGTCATATTTGCCGTCTTTGTCGTCACAGGCGAAGGCCAGCAGTGGCCTCTTGGGGTGCCAGGCCACTGTGAAGGTGGGGGACTCGCACTGCACCTCCCAGAGCTTCTCTCCTGCGTGGAAAAAAGGGCAACATCAGCTTCTGCCCCGTAGTGTGCCCCTGTCACATCAGCACAACACCAAGCACCCGCTTCTTCTCTCCTGCGCAGGGCAGAGGAGGAACAGACACTGCTTCAGCGCCTTTTAATCACCTGGTGACAAGGCACAGACATGACACGCACGTCTACCACAGACTAACGAGGCAGAGGCTCCCCCTCATGGTGCTCTGCTCCGCACAGCCAAGCTGTTCCTTGGCAGACCGATATTCCCAGTGCCCTCCCAGCTCCACCAGCGCTCCTCCATCCAGTTCCCTCCTTGCTGTTCCCCAAAAGCAAAGCCGTTACCTGTCTCCACCTCTGCAATATCAATGAAGTGATCTTCTGATGCCGACGCCAGCATCTTCCCATCATGGCTGAAGCTCAGTGTTCGCACAGGCCAGTCAAGCCTGCAGTGACAGAGCGAAGCAGACAGTGAGCCATCTCCCGCACGGTCACCGGAGAGGGGAGGCAAACGACTCCGGGGCAGGGCTACCCACCTTGAGAAGCACCTCACACACACCAGTTCATCCACATCCCAGAGGCTGACTAACGCGTCAGCACTGCCCGTGGCAAAGTACTTCCCCATGGGATCGAACTTGATGCAGATGCAGTTTGAAGGATGGGCGTTGATGGACTGAATGGGTTTCAGCTCCGGGTAGCTGTGGAGATGAAGGGAGAGGACAGGAAGCAGTGAGAGGAGGGCAGGAAGCAGTGAGAGGAGGGCAGGAAGCAGTGAGAGGAGGGCAGGAAGCAGTGAGAGGAGGGCAGGAAGCAGTGAGAGGAGGGCAGGGCTCATCTACAAGCAAGGGCAGGTGGCACTGGGAGTGTGAGAATCAAGCTGGTGCAGGGCCACACTCTTGGAAACCTTGGGTGTTGAGTGAATGAGGCAAAGCATCAGGGTCACTCTCAGGGAGCACAGCCCAGAACCGGGGCAACCCCAGCTCCAGGCAACTTCTTTCCCACCAGAGGACTGGGAATTGCTGGGGTGTGGGACTTGGGTTCCCAAAAAGCAGCAAAGGGGCTTGCAGACTGATGTCTGCCACAACCAGCTCAGCTACCACCAGCCCACTCACTGCCACCAGTGCCTACCTGAGGATGTTGATGCAGCCGTTCCCATTAGTGAGGAAGAACATGTTGTTATCGTTGTTCCAGGAGATCTCATTCACCTCAAACTTAAATTGTTCCTCAGCTTTGGAACGATGCGTCTTGGCATCAATGAAAGTGACCACGTCATCCTTGTTGCCCACTGCAATGGTCTGTCCGTCAGGGCTCCAACAGATGTTGATGTTCTCCCCTGGATGGACAGAAAGGCAGCAGGTCCCATTCCTACCCAACAATCCACAGCAGCCACGAATTAAGCAGAGAGGCAGCTTTTATTCCTGATCCAAGGCCACAATTTGCTCTACTAACCCCCAAACCACCCCCAAATGGGAAAGACTGCCAGGTCTGCAGTCTAACACACAAATCCCATACAGGAGCTGTGCAGCAAATACACAAAGTTATTGAAAATTAAACTGACAGCTTCAAGCCAACACGACTACGTTGCTACCCTTCCCATTTCAGGCAAGATGGGACCACAGCAACCCACAAACAAGGTCAATTCAAAGATCCTCTTAACCCTGTGATCTTCAAGGTCCAAGAAAAGCAGAAGCCAACAATAAATACACATGAATGACAGTAAGAACAAGGCAGGTTTCTGTTTGCCATCTTACAATGTCATTTCCAGCCCTGACAATTAAAAATTTGAGATTTCCAAGGGCAGAGATGCTACACAGGTTAATTAGCCCGAGAGTTCAAATAATCACTTTCTGAATCCATGCAAACTTCTACTTTCACCACGGCTCTCTGCAGACATGCCTTTCCCCAGTATCCAGCCTTGCAGCCCACAGGCTCCAGACACACGCTTTCTAACAGCCAGCATCATATTTCAGTAGTCTCTCCAGTGCTGGCACCCGAGTAAATCAGCCCTCATGTTCACTGCTGCTCCTTACAGATGAGTGCAACACAAAGATAAAAGCAGTCAGCAAAGATGCCTCGATCGCCAACACCTAGAAGAAGGGTCCGAAGCACTGTGCTACTGCAGATGGGTCCCATGCAGCAGAAGTTCTGCTGGGACCCAACAGCCCTCCTGGGAAGGCAGGGACTCACCTTTGGTATTGACAGTGGCGATGCACTTGGTGGTGCGGACATCCCAGATGCGGATGGTTTTGTCCCCAGATGCCGTGACGAAGAGGTCAGGGTTGCTGGGGTGCCAGCAGAGCTGATCCACGCTGTCCCCGTGGCCCCGGTAGTTGTTCTCCTTCACCTGGAAGGAGAGGACAGCCGTTCACGGGAGGGATGAGCTCAGCCCTACCAGCCTCCTGCCCCGGATCCCAGTATGCTGTACCCTGCTCCGCTGCCGGTTACCAGATGGGGCAGGAGCCCAGCCCAGCGCCCCACCACCATTTCAGTCATGCTCCCCACCGGGATGAAGGAGCCCTCCCTGTGTCCCCAGCCAGGCACCAGCTCCAGTCCCGGCTCTCTGGCCCCGGCCTGTGGGGTCCTTGGCAATGCTCCTTTTCCGCAGTTCCCGTTTCCAGGCCTGGTACCGACCACTAGGGCCCACTCCCGGTTCAAGCCACCCGTCTGCGCATCCGGGCCCGGGAAAGGCCTCTGGTACCGACCCGAATCGGCAGTCCCACCCCAAGGGCTCCGGGGGTGCTCCGGTACCGGCCCGAGTGGCCGCTCCAGGCGTCCCCTAGGGCCCGGTACCGAACCGCCTGGTGCCGGGAGGAGCCTCACCAGCCGGTCCTTCTCCAGCAGGAAGACGCTGGCGGTCTTGTCGAAGGAGCCGGAGGCGAGGCGGCGGCCGCAGCAGCTCCAGGCCACCGAGTGCACCTTGGCGCCGTGCGCCGGGAACTCGCGGCTCCGCGTGTTGGCGCGGAACAGCTCCTGCATGGCCTGCACGTAAGGCGACAGCGCCATGGCGGCGCCGCCGGGGCCGCCACCGCCACCCTCGCCTCGCCCCGCCCCGCCGCCGCCACTGACGCCACTTCCGCCGCCCCGCTAGGCCCGGCCCGGCCCGCGGCCCGAGCGCTGCCCCCGCCGCCGCGGGTCCGTGGGGGGCGGAGCCGCCGCCAAGATGGCCGACAGCGTCGTCCTCCTAAGCGACTCGGAGGCTGAGGGCGGCCGCTCGCCGCCGTCGCACCGGCCTCGCTGCTGCCGCCGCCGCCGCCTGTCGCTGCCGGCCCCCGCGGTGAGTCGGCGGCCTGCGGGGAGGGGGGGGCCGCGGGGCCTCCCGCCGGGCGCGGGGCCGCCTGCCCTTCACAAAGATGGCGGCGCTTCCGCCAGGGACGGGAGCCGCGGCGGGACAGGAAGCCTCGAGGGCCGTGGAAGGGGCGCGGCGCCTGTCCCGGAGCTGCGGCCGTTTGCTCCCTCCCGGAAAGCCCGGTCACGTCCCTCATGGCCCCAAGGAACCCCCAAGGAGGGCTCGGGTCCCCTCGGCCACCTCCCGCCGGCGGAGGTCTGGTTCCCAAGTGTGTCCCCCCCGGGGGTCACAGCCCCCTTGGTCACGTCCCCCGGGGAAGACCCCGGCGCCCCGCCATGGAGTGTGTTGTTCCGAGGAGGGTCCCAGCCTGCCAGGACTCAGCCGCCTGGTGGGGGTCCAGCCTTGGGCTGTGGTGGGGTGGCCACCGTCCCCCTCACCTGGGCCACCGCGCGGACAGGGGGACGATGGGCCGGTGCGGTGGCAGCTCGGGGCACAATGCTGCCGTCGAGGCATGGCCCTGGGCGGGTGGTAACGATGTGTCCACCCCCAGCACCGGGTGCCGTTGTCCCCGGTTGTGATGCAGCTCTCAAACACCGGCAGTTCCATGGCGTCCGGGGCAGCGGGGCTGGCTGAAGCCAGGACAGCCTCCGGCCCTCCTCAGCTCCACCGGCGTCCCGCGGCACGCCAGGCCTGCTGGGTTTTGTCACCTCCCCAGGCTACACACGGCCCATCCTTGGGAAAGGCAGCAGGTCTGAGTCAGGGAGAAAAAAAAATACGGATTTAAATTGTCCGCTAAACGTGTTCCTGCTTTGAGACGCTGAGGGTTTTTTTTTTCCAAGAGCAAACAGGCTCTGACCCCTCCCGAGCACATCGAGATCCTGAGAAGTACCGTGTCCTGCCCGCCGGAGGTGCGGACACAGCTGCCTCCCCCTGCCTGCTCCTGCCGCCCCTCGGACAGGCGCGTCCTTGGAGCTCCGGGTGCACCATCACCCAGCAAGGTCTGGATGGGAGTCCCCAAAGTCTCGGGGCTGCCGTAGCTCTGGCCTGGTGCCATGGATGTGAAGGTAGCTCTGTTCCCTGCCGCTCGTGTCCCTGTAGCGGGTGAGGCTGTGCCACAGGGGGGGTGCCGAGCTTCGGATCCTGCGCTGCTCCTGCCAGGAGCCCCTGGGGACGGGGGACAGCAGCGCTCGCTGCGCTCCCCTTACCCTCCCCTGGCATTTCCCCATCCTGGGAGGGAGCTGAGCGGGCAGCCAGGCCTGCTCTGGCCCAAGGAGAGAGGTGTTTGGAGCAGAGGACCCAGCCATTTTCTGTAAGGAGCCTGGGGGGAGCGGGGGGGATTGTCTCTGCCAGGAGTGGGGAAGAAGAGCTTGGGTCAGGCTCGGCCGTGCTTCCAGGGGAGGCCAACATGAGCTCGGGCTGCTGCCCGCAGGCTGCCCTGTCCCTTCGGCTGCTGCCAATGTGCCCCTTTTCCCCCTTGGGCTGGGGCAATGGTGCCACTGTAGCAGAGGTCCCTGGCAGGGGAGGACCGAGGCGCCCAGGTGCCACCATCGCTGACAGCGCTGGCCCTTCTGTCCCCACAGGAGATTATCGATCTGACCTGCGAGGACACGAGCACAGCCCCGGCGCCGTGGAGCAGCCTCACCATCATCGACCTGACAGAGGACACGTGCAGCCCTCCCCACACCACCGGCTGGGCTGACCAGGACCCCAGGCAGGCACCTGCTGCCCCAGCAGCACACACATCCCATCCCCGGCTCTGCTCCACCACAACACCAGAAACAGAGGCAACATCGAAGCCAAGCCCTGCAGCACCCTCACACGATGCTCCCGCAGAGCCCGGCGCCACCACAGACGTGGCAGAAAGCAAAGAGAACTGGAGCTGCTTCTCTCCCGCCTCCAGCCGCCACAGCTCCTCCTGCAGCCCAGAGCAGAACTGCAGCACTACCACTTTTAACAGTGACTTGGGCTCCCTGGCCAGCATGCAGTTGGACTCGGACCTGCTGTCCTTGTCCCCCTCCAGCCTGGACAGCAGCAGCAGCTGGAGACCCAGCAGCCCAGAGGAAGAGACTCCCCACCTCGGCCAGCAAAGGGAGCTGCCCCCGAGGCTGAGCCCTGCCCCAGTCATCCCCCCAACCCCAGTGAAGGCCAAAGAGCCTTTGATGGGAGCAGGTGACTTACAACCACACGGAGCAATCCGGCAGGTGACCCCAGCCAGGACCAAGGCTGACAGCAAGGCCTGGCTGAACAAACTGCACTATTTCAGGAGGAGCGGAGTCCAGCACCTCTTCCTCCAAGACGTAGCACCCAACAGGGAAACACAGCAGGTAAAGAGGGTTCAGAGCAGCTGCTGCTGAGCCTGGCCAGAGGCTGCTCAGAGCAGCCTCTGCAGGACAGGATGGAGCAGGGGCTGTTCCTACTCTGCTTCCCATTTCGGGGGAAGCTCTGCCAGGCAATTGGGATCTCTGGTTATTGCAGTTCCCTTCACGGTGGGCCCCACATCACAGCTGGTTTCCTCTGTGTTGGGGAAAGACAGCTTTTACCCATTGCCTTTCCTTGCACGCAGCGGAAACCTGACCTCATCCCCAGTGGGAAGCTGAGCATGGTGCGCACCACCATGGAGGAGAACTTCCTGGAGGGCACCTTGCATTTCCTGAGCGAGTTCGTCTCCTGCCAGCACCATCCCCCCAAAGAAATCATCTCCCACCTGATCAGGCAGATCCTATTGAACGCCCACCAAGGGGAGATCCTGAAGGACACCTACATGCTGCTGATGAAGATCCAAATGTACGTGTTCCTTCTGCCACGGTGCCCTGAGGCTGGCTAGGTGCTCCGAGGGGCCTGCCCAGTATAAAGGTTATTCTCCATGGTCCTCTCCCATGGAACAGGGAGCAATTTCCCCTGTAACCCAGGATGATCCTCCTGTTACCAGCACAGGCACACCCCAGCCTGTCTAAGGGTGGATCAGGACCATTGCTGGCCCAGACAGCAGCCACTAAAGCCCCAAGCGGATGGAGGATGGGGGGTGTGAGAGGCAGGGGATGCTAAGACAAGAGGGAAAGCAGCTCCAACTGTAAAGTGAGCGTGCTTTAATCATTTAGTAGCAAGCCCACACAGTGCAGGGACAGCCTGTGACACCAGGGCGTCCTCTAAGACAGAGGAGCGTGTTTGCCTTGCTCACGAAGAGCAGATCTCATTCTTCATTGCTGTGACATGGCAAAAACACCTTCCATGGGCTGGAGGGAGCTGAAGCAGTTCCCCTGCTGCCCTCAGGGTTCCCGCAGAGAGGCACAATGTTGTGTGAGGCCACAGGTCCAGGAGTGCTGATGCGCTCCCTGGACTACAGCCCCAAAAAATGAAGGTAGTCGGGAGGAGAAAGGGAGAGGGCAAAGCTGGGGAGGAGGAGGCAGGGCAGTCCCCTGAGCAAGTGGGCTGGGGAAGGGCCAGGGGCTGCCGCGCTTCCAGATGGTGGGCAGTTCAGCACAAACGGACAGTGCTGTCCTTGCAGGCTCCATCCAGCCAACGCCGCCACAGTGGGATGGGACTGGACGCTGCTGAAGTACATCATGGAGGACCAGGTACTTGGCACCGCCTGTGTCACATCGGGCAGGGATCACCCAGAGTGCAGTGCCCAAGGGTAAGCGTTGCCCCAGGGCCTCATGGCCATGCCCTGCTGCAGAATGGGCCAGTCCAACATGCAGTTTTATTGCAGCCGCTGAGGACAGCAAATGCCAGTTGGGTCTCCTGCTTTTATCCAGGGTGCTCCCTAAGCTGCTGCACAGCTATAGGCACATCATCTCATCTGAAGAAGACCCAGCAACAGACTCATTGCCCTAGTGCAATGGTAGAACAGGTTCAGCCAACCCCCCATGGCATTGCCTGAGTCAGGCAGCCCTTGCTGTAGCTACTCTTCAGTCATGTACATTAGCCTATTCCTGAAACAACCAAATTCCTAGATGCTCCTTGCCCTGTGGCTTTGCCAGGCTCATACCCTCTCCATCTGCCCTCAGCAGAAGCCCCCTGGCTGGCTCCTCTTCCTGCAGTACGTGGTGCAGACCCTGGAGGACGACTTCCAGGAGAACCTGAGGTTGCGCCTGCTGCAGAAGTCGATTGCCAAGAAAGTGCTTTCGTGTGACATGTGCTTCAACAATGTCAAGTAAGGGATGCCTCCTCCTCCTTCTCCCCTGTTCTCTAACCAGATGCTGAAAGGCAGGGGCTCAGGGAACACCTGTTGAGACTCCAGGTCAGACTTTCTGGGAAACAAGCTTGGGAGACGGAGGTGTAGGGGCCAAGTATAAAGAACAGGAGCAGGTTTACAAAATCAAACCACCAGAGATGATGCAAGACTTTTCTGGCTGCAATCTAGTGGGCTTTTCCCAGGGACAAGGTCAGATTTGCATTGCTTGGGACAGGACTAAGGAGGAGGCAGTCCTGTTGATAACTGCATAGATCTGCTGCTCAACACAGCTAACCCCTACCCTGTCCAAGCAGATGAAGAATGCATCCCACCCTCAGGGTCTTTCCTTGAGCTCCAAGTGGATCTATAGGTCAGAACGCAGCAAACCAGGCCTGTCCCCGCTAACGTTCCTGTTTCTGTCACAGGGAGGTGGTCGAATGGTTGATCGCAGCAGTGACAGGAGTCGGGTTCTCCCAGCCCCAGGAGCAGCCGCAAGAAAGTACATCCTCTTCAGCAGAAGCACAGACCGAAAGCTCATCTGCACCACAGCTGGCCAGCACTGACCAGGCAGAGGCGGCTCCACCAACTTTCTTTGCCCAGAGGTAAGCCCCGAAGTCCTGGCCCTCTGCTGTCAGTATCGTGAGGCCCAAGTCAGGGAGAAGCCAGTTCAGGTCAGAGTAGCCGGGCTGTACCTGAAGTTCTCCTTTGGGGTAGACGTACACTTGGTGAGCGAGAGACTTCCTCACCTGGTAGAAAACTCTCTCAGTGAGCGCCCTTCTCTTACCTGTAGCATAAGGCTGGAGATCTTGGCCCACCACCCAGGCTGCCCTGTGCTGCTCCACCAATGCTCAGTACAGCCACATGAGGGCCCATCTGGGGATTAGCTCTGCTTCCAAGAGCATCAGATTCAAAAGCCACCAGGAGACACCAAACCTAGCCTGCTACGTTCCCCTATGTCCCTCACTGCAAGGCACGAGGCTGCACTAGGTGCCATCCCCACTGCTTTACTTTGCAAGCCAAGGGTCGTGTCTCCTAGTGTTGACTGTCTCTCTAACCTAGGGTGATGCTCCTGCTCCAGCGGATGTTGTCCATCGCAGTGGAAGTGGACAAATCTCCCAACTGCAGCTCCTGTAAGATCGCAGATGTGATATTCCCGTTTATACTGAATATTCCCCTGAGGAGCCAAAGGTGAGACAAACATGTGCGAGACAGCATCTGCCTGTGTGAGCAATAGTCTTATTCCCGATTTACATTCAAGTCTGGATGCATAAAATACCCACAGGGTATAGAAAGACAAGGCCCATTTATGACCCAGCCAGCAAATGCATGGTTGTTGGAATGACAGATCCCATGGAGACAGAACATCACCAGCTGAATACCTCTCCCCAGTTTGTGTGTTGCTGAGAAAAGCTGATTCTCCTACTTGTTAAAGTTGCAGGACTTCAAACTGTACAGAGGGTCTGAAAAGCAGCACTCTGCATCAGCATGGTCATGTACTGGCAAACTCATCACTGATTTCCAGAGACAACTGAGAAGCTCACCAGAAATAGGATGCAGTTCTTGCAGCTTTGCCTTGAAATGCTTTTGTTTGCTTCTCTAAGAAACGCAGTATCTGAAGCCAAAGCACAAGGGCCTGACTGGCTCTAGCGTAGACGTGAGACCATGAGACCCACAGATGTTTCAAACCCACATTTGCCAACCCCGGCAGGCAGCCCTTTCGGACCCTTCCAGCAGAACCCTGAGCACACACTGGGTCCAGCCAAGCCAAACTGACTGTAAACAAGCTATCACGCCTCCCAGGACAGCTCTCCTAGATCCAGCTGGCTGCTGACCCCACGTCACACTTGCTTGGCTGTGCTCCCTGCAAGTCAGCAGGAATGGGTGACTTTGCACAGGCTGCTGGACAGGGTGAAGTGAAGCAGCTAAACTTGCTTCACAGACCGTACCAACCTCGAGTTGCCACAGGTCAGACCTAACGACGTAAACATGCCCGTGGCCAAGCTGCGTAACAAATGTCTCCCTATCACATCTGGTGGTTTTCCTTCCACTGCGCTGCTGAGCAGCCCCTGGCACCAGATTGGCAACAGATCAGCACCAGCGGGACACCAGGAACATGCTAGAGCAGTTGTCCTTTGTCAGGCTGTGCTGTCTCACTCAGAGTAAATCCCTTTGTCTTCCAGGGAAGCTTTCTTAAACACCATGGAGAGTCACCTCCTGCGCTGTAAACTGCTCGACCTGCTGTTCCTGCATAGTTGTGACGTGCCCACAACTTTGCCCTTGTCTCTGGCCAAGATCCTGTACTTCCTGAGCCACTCCTCTGTGCTGCTGCAATACCAGGTATCCAGTCCAACCTCTCTCCTTTGCCTTATTTTCTCCCGAGTAAACATCTTCTAATAACCAAACACTCTCCTGTCACAGGATGAAACAGCAACATGGCAAAGATGGGATGAGATGCTGCATTACTTGAGTTTGCTGCTGATGAGTTACCAAAATGTAATACTGGGTAAGCAGCCTGTTCTGGCCTTGATAAACACAATCTCATCAAGCGGCTGCAGTAGAACAGCCAAAGTACCCTTCTTCCTCTCTTCTCATCACCCTTGAACTCACGGCCACCGAGTCTTAGAAAGATGATGTGCCTCCATCCATGCTCGTAACTATTCCCGGCAGTGAGAGCAAAGAAGTGGTGTTGCATCAAGCAGAGCACCCAACCTGCTGCGCAAAGTTTAGTCCCTCAGAAATCGCCTAGTTCCTAAAGGATCAATGCCGGCACTGAGAAGTACGCAAGGGGGTGCTTCGTACCCGCTATTGTCTAAGTTGCACACACAGTGGGTGGAGGAATAGAGTGGTTTAGGAGGAAAAGCAGAAGTCAAAGGGATGGTAAAGCCAGGACACACTCAGCACTTAGTAGACTGGGCAGGAAGTGCCACCCACAATAGCCATGGAAGGAGCTGTATTTCTGACCCCAGGAGAGCAGCACAGTCACAAAACACTCCCTAATACTCCCTAAAGTTGTTTTACCAGAAAATCCTAAAAGTTCCTTCCCAACTTCACCTGCTTTAGCCCACGGTTAAGGCTCTCATGGAGGAATGTAGAGGAACCCATCACATATGCACAGAGTTTTATTCTCCCTGAGGCCCTAGACAATCACTGTTGTTAAGCTCTTTGGAGACCCTCCTTTGCAGCTGGAAAGCTGCCCAGTTTGCCACTAGCACAGCAAAAAAGGATGCTCCAACCCCTCTTCCCTCCCCATTTCTTGGGCTCTCTTCAAGGGCAGACTGAGCTCCAAGGTGGGGACAGTACCTTCTTCCACCAGGCTAGTCTTGTGCAGCAGCATCAAGGGCGACCAAGAGAGGACCAGCACAGTTCCCAACCATTCCTCACTGCAGTGCTGCCGGTGGCACACTGTGACCTGTCCCTGAACAGGTCACTAGCCCATTGTGTGTTGCCTCTCCCCACCAGCATTTCCTTTTGCAGAGCACTTGCGGAGCTCACTCAATGACCGGATGGACTTGATCATTCAGAAAGCCAAGCCCAAGCTCCAGGACAGCGATGACATCAGCCGTCTGGACATCCAACTGAATATAGAGGACTTCATCAGGCGAATGCAGCAGGTCCTGGGGCAGCCTTTTCCCCAGCAGATCATGGAGAAACTGTGCATGCTTCGGGAGTTGTTCCTCATTGTCACTGCTACCTGATGGAGACAACCCCTGCGGCAGGGGGCACAAAGAGCTTCACGTTTCCTCTATAAAACCCCCATCTCATGCTGCAGTCGTAACTGTCATACATCTCATGGGTTCGTTTACGCATTTCTTTGGAAAAATGTCTGGTTTACACAGTCTCAGAATTTCCTTTCAAACCTGCCTCATCCCAGTTTTACAAGGAACTTTGTACACTTTTAAAAAAATAAATTATTTTTGTATTTGCTGAGACTCTTCCATCTCGGTGCCAGCCCTGCCCAAAGGAAGTGCAGAGCTCTGTCAGCTGCACCTTGGGATAGCATTAGGCAAATGCAGCCATAAACTGACAATAGTTTGCACAGCAAGAAAAGTGCCAAAATATCTGATCAATATTTAGGGAAAGGTGTTAATATTTAAGACAAAAAAGCAGGTGTGGGCTGCAGTGAGGGCATTCACAGTGCAGAGATCCCCAAGCGATGCTGACGGGCCCTCAGGAGAGGAATGTTCTTGTTCCAAGTCAAACACATCTACATGACCTTGCCCAAGGTGAGCGGCATGTCAAGAGGGAGGACTGGATTGCAGCATCAGCTGAAATGGCTGCGCCTCTTCCAGGGCGCACTGACATGTCTGCATTGCAGGCAAGCGTGCGGGCTTTGATGAATATTCAATCCAAATACACTGCCATCAACTCCAATCACAGCTGAAGTCAGAGCGCAATTAGGCATTTCTATAGAAGGTCTCTGCAGGCAACAGAGGCTGGGAGTGAGAGGAAGACTCCTGTAGCTGCCCACCACCCCTTTATCTGCCCCTGTGGTAGGCAACGCTTGGCAGGGTTCTATTGAGTAGACAAGAGCTGAGGAGCATCAAGCAGCAGAGTCACAGCCAGGAATGGAGTAGCCTTGCACACACTGAAGCCCTGGTGCTTGCTGCCCAGGGAGGCCTCCTCCAGCCCCCTGGCCACAGCAAGCCCAGAACTGTTTGGAAGGGTCTGACCCAGGACTCAAAGGTTTGCTCCTTGTTCTTCAGGAAGCCCCTTCCCAGCTGCCAGATGTAGAACAAACCGCTCATCTGTATGACATTGCCCCTCTACTCCAGGAATAAGCCATCCAGGGAAAAGTGAAGAAGTCTGTTTTGGGAGTAGTAGCCAGAAGCATTCCCAACAGTGCAAGCTCCGAGTGCTCCCTGCTCTAGAAAGCTGCTCTTCCTTGCTCACTCAGGTATATTTTCCAGCCAGGTCCTCTTAACTGGATTGTTCGACTGGACAGCCCCGTATTCCTTCCACAGCTGCTTTGCCAGGGCTAACACACACCAAGGACCTCCATTCACAAGGATTTTATTTTCTTGTAACAAACAAACAAACAAATCATACACATCAGAGACATGAATACAGACAACAAATAAATTAATGTCAAATGACAGACTGATTGCCAAGGTGCAAATGAGCGGTGACAGTGAGAACTGCTTGGTTGGGTGGGAGACTTTCAACACAACAGATCATTGGCAGTGCTGCTGAAGCTTGGGAGGAAGCAGAGCCACAGAACGTGCTGCTTCAGAGGGGACAGCAGCTGGCCAAGCAAGCCAACCCTGCCTCACCCTCCGGAAGGAATGTTTGGTTTAAGGCAGCAGAAACCCCAGAGCTCAGCAGCTACCAGCTTTTAAACAACCTCTGTATAGTGTCCTGGCAACAGAGAAGCTTCCAGTACCAGATGCAAGGCTGCTGCTGCCACCTCACCACTACAGAAAGGCTGCTGCTGGCAGAGGGAGCTCTGCCACGCAGTCGTCAGATCAAGAGAGAGGAAAGGAGACCTGTTTGCCATAGGACAGGTGAAGAATACAGAGCAACACCACCTATAACACCTAAGGGATTAGATGTGGAGGTTCCTTCCACCTTTCATGAAAGCAAGTGTTAGCTGCTCCCAGTAACTGGTTCTGACTTGGCCAACAGTTACATACAGCAGTATCAGAGCAGGGAGGGATGTTTAGCCTTGATCTGCCCTCGGCCCTGCCCCAGCCCTACAAAACACATTTAGTGATGATGAAACAAAAAACCCTATTTGAGAAGTGTCCCTGGTGTCCAATACACTTCTACATGATTCATGTAAGATGTTAGAAAAGAAAATAATAATCAAGCAGCACCCAGAGTGCCAGAACATCAGTGAGTCTGTTGTCTAGGAGAAAGCAGGACAGTGTTGTTTTGCAGAAAGGAGATAGGAGGATTACTTGGTTCAAGCCACACCAGCTCTGGGCATTTCCACCTTTTTGGAGGAACACAAAGAGTTGGAAGAGAAACAATTCTTCCTTGTGCCAAGCCCCATTAGATTCTGCTCCCTGCCCTTCTATTAAGAGATTCTTAGAATGATCACTTCTCCATTTTTCCTTTAAAAAGAATTCAAAGACAGACGTAGCAGGTGTTGAACCGGTCACACAGGACACTAAGGGGGTGCCACATTTAAAGTGGACCCACCACATTCCCAGAGCAACTTCCTTCTGGCAGTTAATGGTCTGGTTTTCAGTCCTTGCTTGTTTTCATCATTTTCTGCTGGTGTTCTGTATGGCATATACAGAACCATGGTCCTCCTGAGGGTACTTCAGTGCTCAGCAGGACAAGACAATCAGACCAGAGGGAGAGAGGCCACCCTGCCTGCACACCACATGCAGTCCTGTCCCACAAAACACGGTTCACGGTTTCACTGTGGCGTAGTGTGCTGGGAAGCACATCTAGTGCAGCTTAGCGGACCAAGCTGGCGCCATACAGCAGACAGGATGGTTTACATTGGTTTAGTACTAGTGCAGGAGTTTTTCCAAGACTGGCTTTAGGAGGACAGTCACAACTGTTTCCTTTTCTGAGATGAAGAGCTGGAAGGGAGACTTTCCTATTTTACTGCAGCACAATGGGACAGGGAAGCAGAGCCTACAACACCCTGTAGCCTGCAAAAGACAACAGAAGATTCTTCCTAGAACCCAGTGGGAGTGAGCACATTCAGATCCCGAGGTTTGATATTATGGGAACGTGGAGATTGTTTCCTCCCTTCTGTGACTGGAATGTCCATTTTGGGTGGTTTGAAGGTGACTGGATCTTCTGGCATCCTAGTAGCCTGAGCACGCATCAGCTCCATTGGGGATGGCTTCTGGGCACCTTTATAGGATTGGATGGTAAATCCTCCTGATGAAACAAAAATCACAGCAAGTGAGAACTAGGAAAACTCATCAAGTCCTTTTTCCACTGCTGCCAGAGGGAGTGAGCTGTGTCACTGATGCCCAACACTGCAGAAAGCCTGTGCAAGACCCAAGCAGCTTCACATCATCTAAAGCCTACTCCACATCAGTGGCTGGCACTTCCACTTGGTAGTTCCAAACAGCAGAGAAAGAGTAAAAAGCTATCACCTTCACACCTGGCCCTTCCACTGCAGCTCAGTGCAAGTTATTTCTCCTTCCAGATCCTTGGCAGAGGTTTTACCTAACTGCTTTATATTTAGGCACAGAAATTATATGAATACCACACATTCACAAGATGGTCCTAGAAAGTAACATGGCAAGCAGGATAAGGCTCCAGAAATAGCAAGCAAGTTTGTTGTGTGACAATTCTCCCGATGCTCTTGCAGGGCAGGAGATTTTTAGAGGACATACCTGGATCATTGGTGGATTTCTGGATGGCTTTGGGTCCAAAAAAGCTCCATCTTTCAGATGGCAATCTGTCCCCACCAGCTTCCATGGCAAAGTCTGGGCCCGTGATAGAAGTAGAGGATCCTTGACTAAACCAACCCCTATAGAAAAATCATTGAGATGTAGAAAACACAAGAATAAATACTTCAAGTGGCCCCACTGTACCAGGAACTTTACATGTAGTTATGAGGGGCAATTTAAATTATCTTAATAGGTTTGTTACCACCCAGGATTAGTATATGTATGCCCAAGTTACACAAGCTTTCAACATTTGGATCTATTGAACACAAATCCAAAGCAGGTGCCAAATTTCACCCCTCAGACAGTCCCTCACTGGATAAGGGTACTTGTAGCAGCTCCCACCCCAGCAACCTGCAGGAAACCAAAGGAGGCAGTGGTCTGCCAGGAACAGAGTACCTGTTTTTATGCTTGGGAGAGGAGTGGGGAGTGCTGCTTGGAGTGGACTGAGCAGAAGAAGTCTGTCTGTCATCTTTTGTCATCTCTCCACTCTGCATTTTTAGCTTCTGTTGGGAGAGGCAAGAGAAA
>KZ507707.1:30294-57098 GCA_002844005.1 Limosa lapponica baueri
GTCCTGACCTACGGACTGATCAGCTTCAAGAGAGGCAACATCCGTCGGTCCCAGCTGATGATGCGGGCACGTATCGTGGCCCAGGGCTTCACCTTCGCAGCCCTCCTGGGAGGCATGGTGGTCACAGCCATGAAGTCTAGAAAGTGAAATCAGGCAAGGGAGAAGCTGTGGCCACGGGCCTGCGCCTGCCAGTCTGTGCCGCAGCTGGCAGGGGGGGAATCTGGCTGCGGATGGAGTTTTCTGAGAGACAGTTGTGATGCCTCGGTGGAGCTCAGAGAGGCTCCGTGTTCCAGAGCACTAGAAATGCGGCTAATACACCTCTGTGATTAACCTGATATCTGGGCTGTGGCATGTTTTTTTGATTCTCTGAGAGCTTATCCTCCTGCGACACTGGAGGCTGCGCCTCACTAAGGCTCTCCACCCCTGTCAGACCTTTTGTCCCTGCCTGGTACTGTCACAGTCTGTTAAAATTGTGTCCTGTGGGTCGTGGTCTGCACTGGGGAGTGGCTTTAGGCAGGCGGTGCACCAGCATTTGAGAAATCATCTGCCTGCGTAGGAAGGAACAGCTCTGTTTATGGCTTGATGCTGGCAGGACAGAGTTCATAAGCAGTGGGTGAGTTGTTTGGGGAGAATATGTAACCTGTTTGGTTGCGACTGGTGAGTAATAAAGTGAATTGCAGCGAGATTCTGACTGATACTGCATTGCAAGAGCATTGGGAAGCCAGAAGAGTAAACAGTGTAGGAAGGAAAGGGAGCAGGCACGGCTGCCTTGAAGCCGTGGTGGTGCAAGCAGGACACGAGAGATGCAACTCCCTGTGAAAACAAGTTGGGGACTTGCATTTCCAAAACGGGCCCTGGCCGCGTTCTCTGGGACGCGCTGCTGCTTCAGCTGCTTTTGCTGGCAAGTCGGTTCCTGCACAGCTCGCTGCTTTGTGGGAGCTGGAACTGGCTGCTGAGCAAGCGCTCTCTTCCCGGAGGGAGCTGCACTGCCTGTGTCGCGACAAACATTGTCATGGCCAGCTCCGAGTCCTGCTGGTGGTGTTGGATCCTTTGGATCATACTGGGGGTGTTTGGTGAGCAAGGAGGAGGCGTTGCTCACCTGTGCCAGGGCCGCAGAGCGGGGAGGACATGGGGCTGTGGGATCTGTTTGCTGCGTAGCTGTCACAGCTTGTACCTGCCTGCAGGCAGAGTGTATCTCTGCAGGGAAAGGGGCACAGACCCTGCTGACCGTGCTGCGATGCCTGGGGCGTTTCCAGGCTTTGATCTCTGGGTGTCTGCGTGTCAGAGCCTGCGCCCCGGCCCTCCCTGGCCTGCGGTGGCAGCTCCCTGATGCTGCTTTGCCCTTACAAGCAGCTCTGGAGGACAGGGTGAGGAGAAAACTCACTCTGCCCATGAACAAGCACTTGGTTTGTCCCACCTGGGAACCATAGTGCTGGTGGCCCTTGAGAAGAAGTGGGGGAAGGCTCTCGCCCACCAGAGCTGACTTCTGAAATGCAAGGGTGGGGACAAGCCATCACCGGTACTGAGCAGGGTGAGCTCCACCTCTGCACTGGGGAGCCCAGGGCTCTGCCTGCTGCGGGGCTACCTGCCTTCCCCGTTTGGCCACTGGCCCAGCACACCTTTCCCAGAAGAAGCCGCTTTTGGCTGCCCTCGCTGGCATTTCCAGCCTGGCCAGCTCAGGGCAGGGCTGTGGGAGGCAGCTGGTGGGCAGAGCTGGCAGCGCAGTCCCTTGGCAGCCTGGGGACAGCACAGCAGGCTGGGGAGCAGCTCAGGCCACCTCGACAAGCAGGAGTCACAGTTCCCTGAGGGCAGAGCAGAGCCCCCCAGTCCTGCTGTCACTTCCAACCCTCTGGCCCTTCCTCTCCCTCCTATCTTTCCCTGTAGGATATGGTTCTCCTCCAGCCCTGTCCTTTCCGTGGGAGGCTTCATGGCCGTGGGTTCTCCTAAACACACACGTGTGTGTTGCTGAAGCAGAAAGATGACAGTGCCCTGTGGGATTGGAGATGTGGTTTATTTTAACAGGTAATTTGAACAGTCACAGATACCAAAGCCGAGGGGATGTAGAACAGCTGTGGGCACGGCTCCCCGGGAGCTGGCTGCCCCTGCCTGACAACGGGGTGCAACAGCAGCTGGGGGACCCAGGAGCCCGGCTGCCTGTGGGGGCTGGAGGCACAGAGCGCAGGGGGGCTCCTGCCCCCGGGAAGCAGCCAGAGGCGCTTCCCGCTGCTGTGCAGTGAAAGGCAGAGGCAGGCAGCCGAGTCCAAGGTATCCTGCAGCGGCGTCCACCCCGTGCCGTGGCAGAGCTGCCTACGCATGCTGGAGCGCAGGGGGACAGAGTAGGAGTGATCAGCCCTAGAGACAAGGGGGCACAATCCCAACACACAACACCAAGTGGCTCCCTACACACCCACTTCGCGTTCCATCCCACTGCTGAGCCCCTGCCCCAGAGCCAGGGGAGCTCGGTCACCCCACGAGGGCTGCAGCAGGAGGGCAGGTGACCTTCGTGGAGCCATAGCTGTAGGCCAGGAGAGCTCTACGTACGTGCTTTATCAGCCAAGCAGGGCTCTGCAGTGAGGCCCAAGCATATGTTTTGTGGGCTTTGCTCTGTGTTCCCCCAGCCCGCTGCTCCAAGCCCTTCCCAAGCTCCTGACGGGCCAGACCTGGGGCACAAGCTCCAGGACGGGGTGTGCGCAGGCCCCTCTCCTGTGAGCTGGGAGATTTGCAGGTTTAAAGGGCTGGGCCTCCAAGCCAGAGGGACTGGTGACGGCCCCACCAAGCAAAAGAGAAAAGCCGGTGTGTGGGCAGGAAAGCGTGTACCTTGTGGGGTGGAGAGCGGGACTGAGGCAACTTGCCATGCTGTCTTAGGTGTGCAAATTCAGTGGGGGCCAGAGAGAAGCCACAGAGCAGCTGCAGAGAGATGTGGGGCTTGTTGTCCAGGGACAGCACAAGCCCCAGCACCAGAACTGCCCAATCCTGCTCTGGGCCCCTGGGTTAAGGAGCTGGGGGCTCAACCTGCCCCACAGCAGCTGGACCTTCCTACCAGCTCCCCTGCAAGCACACAGCCTCCATCTCCCATCCTAGTAGCAGGGGAAGGAGCAGAGCAGAGCCAAGGGCCCCCGAAGCCTAGCATCCCACATTCCCAGCTGCTGGTGGCTGTGGGGGAGGGACAGAAAACATCCTGCACGCTCACCCCATGGCCCCTTCCCTAGTGCCCCGCACCACCAACCCCATAGGACAGACGGGACATAGACACTGCAACTGCTGCTCAGAGCCTTGCCACCTTTTTGGAGCGTGCAGCCAGACTGGGGAGAGTTCTGCTGGGCTTGGGGAAACTGCTGGCAGTCCCGGCCCAGCCTGACTGCCTGCACTCACATTCCTCAGTCCCTGCAGCTATGCTCCCCGCAGGGCTTTGCAGTGCAGAGCTGAGTCAGGGCTGTTCCTCCACCCTCCCAGCCCTGCAGCCAGCTCTGCTCTAAACCCTGCCAGAAAGGCAGATGGAGCCGGTCCTTGGGGCTAGGACCCAGGCCCAGGCACGGGGCTGCTGTGCCTGTGCTCGCCCAGTGTCAGGACGGGCGCAGGCAGGTTTATCCCCAGCACAGGGGTGAGGTGGGGAACAGCGGGTGGTGTGTTCCCCCCCTCACCCAGCCAGGCCCCTGGGCACAACCTCCCGCGGAGCCCAGGCCGGGGACTCTCCCCCTAACTCAGCTCTGCCACCCAGTGTCACTTCCCGGGAAATGCCACAGTAATAAATAAGTGTAAAAAGAGACTGATGCACCTTTTAAGCAAAGGAAAACCATGGGGAGAGTTACAACCAGTGACTCGAGCGTAGCCGAGGCACACACCAGGGAGAAGGGGGCAGGCAGGGTGAGGCCCCTCATGGTCTGGCCCCACACCGCCACCGGTGAGCCTGGCTCTGCCCAGCTGCGCTGCCGGCTGTGCCAGGCGGCAGCTAACGGGACAGGGGCGTCTGTTTGAGGGAGATGAGCACCGAGCGCATCCGCGAGACATCCTTGCTCTGCTTGCTGCTCTTGGGGTTGAAATCACAGAGCTGGGCCACCTTCTCCCACTCGGAGCCCGGGGTTTCCTCCTTGGACTCCTTCAGGAATGCTTCCTCCGAGGCCCTGCAGAGACATTGGAGGGTTGTCACTGGCAGAACCCTTTCCAAGGAGACCCTCCCCTCTGTCTGGGAACCCCTTGTGTGCCTGCTTCCTGTCCCCTTGCTCCAGCCAATGAGCTCAGCATCCTCCGGGATCCAGAGACATACCATGCTCAAGGCTGCACTCACCTAAGACATCATTTGTCCAGGGGCACTGGGGTGTCTGCCTGCTCCCAATACTTCTCCATCCCCAGAGCTGTCCCCCAAAAGGCACAAGACCCCACGGCTTTGCCTCTTCAGCCAGCCCCCAGAGGGGCCCTTCCAGGAGCTCCACTTGCCTCCTACGACTCCACCATTTGGAGATGCTCAGCTGCATCGTCCTCCCTTTAGGACCTCACCAGGGCCCAGTACCTCCCAGCATCCCCCCTCCCTTTGGCTGGGCAGCCAGTGGTGGGGCCAGGACCCCCGGGCCCTGCGGGGCAGGATACGGTCTGTAAGAGGCACATACACATAGCCAATCACATCGGCGTCCGGCTGCTGGTAAAAGGCTTTGTCAGCGATCCTAGCCCCCGAGGCACAGACAGAGAGAGAGCGCAGAGCAGACAGGCAGGCAGAGGGTTAGAAAGAGAGAAACAGAGAGGGGGTTAGCGTCCTCCCACAGAGCGTGACACACTCATCACACCAGGAAAACCTGCCCGTGACAGCAGGGCTGCACAGACAGTGCCCCAACCCTGCCCCAACGCGAGGCCCACACTGGGGGCAGGAGGCACCGAGATCCCAGGGTGATCCCAGGGTGGTCCCAGACGGGGCGGAGCGGGGCGGCTCGGCACAGCCACCGGAGCCACTCGAAGCCCTGGAGCTTCTCCCCTTGCCTGGCAAAGCTCTGGCCCTGCAGGGCTGGACCCCACTGTGGGAAAAGAGGCCCCCAAACATCCCAGGAAGGCAGATCTGGCCGCGCAGCAGCTCCCGTCGCAACCCTCATGGCCATGCTGACCACGACATACCTGTTGTTTGCCCGGTTCTTCTCCATCTGCTCGTTCTGACGCAGGTTCCACTCCTCCAGGTCCTTCTTGGCCTTCTCACGCCATTCCTGCTCAGTCACCTTCGAAGCCGCATCTAAGGCCAGAGCGAGACAGACCCCATCAGCCAGACTGACACCCACTGGGTGTGCTGGGCAGCCCCTCGGCAGGCAGGACAGCTGCAGCCCCCCTGGCCTGTCCCCAGTCCCCACTAGTACTGTCTGAAAGGCACCACTGCCACAAGGACAGCAGATCTTTGGCAGGGGCACGAGACACCTCTCTGGGATGCAGCAGGGTCACCATCAGGTGAGGGACCCCGAGGGCCCCGACTGCCATGTTGCAAGGTGCCACGAGTGTGGCCACACACAGCCTTGGGTCTCACCCAGTTCCTCCAGGCGCTTCTTCTGCTCCTCCCTCCACTTGCGGATGCTCTCAGGTTCCTGGGTCAGTCGGTCAGCCTTGGCTATGGCTGCGTAGGCGTCTGTGGGGCCGTTGGACTCCTGCCGGAGATGAGGACCTCACTATCAACACCAGCTCCTCCCACAGCCCAGCTCAGCCACCTGGAAGGGCTGGCAGTGCAGGGCAGGACTCCACGCTCCCAGCACTCAGACAAGCCAAAATAGGAGGCAGGGAGGGTGACAGCATGGGACATCTAGGAGAGTGTCCCCAAAGCACTGTTCAAGCTGCTGTCCTAGCTCTCAGCCCCAGGCCCTGTCACCCAGAAAGACTTCCAAGCGTTCCCCTCCTTGACTTGCTGCCAACACAGCTCTCGCAGCCTCTGGGCAGCCCCACAGGAGAGGACAGCCACCTGCTTTGTGACGTGCTCCCCACCACCACCGCGCTTCCCGGGCCCTGACTCAGGCCAAGGTAGCTCCAGGACTCTGCATCATTACAGGCTTGACCACAACAGACAGGGAGAACCGAGGCGAGAGGCAGGGCCCAAGGGAGGCACCTGCCTGGACACCAGCCCACAGGCAAGAGCCGCCCTCACTCCTCCAAGCCAAGCTGCCTGCACAGCTCCCCCAGGCCCACACTGGCCCAGCACCGCTCCTAACACCCTCCGCTGGCCGGGATGCCTAGTCCGACACCGAGCTCAGCAACGGGATTATGGCTTTCCTCCAAGATCCCCAATCTAATTAAGTCTGTCCCGTTTCTGATGTGATTATCATCCCGTAAACTAAGCACAGGCAATGCACATGCCACACTGCTGGTGGGTGAAGTGGGGTGAAGGCCTTGTCAGATGCTGGCACAGCTTCTCCTGCAGCCAGCAGAGCTGGACTTCGGGCTCCCAGAGGGAGCTGAGACCTAGATGGGCAGCCCCCATGAAACAACCATGGCCATGGGGCAAGTGGTTTTAATGGGAGATGCTGCAGAGTCAGCAAAGCAAGTGCCCCATGTCTGGCATCTGCCAAGAGATGCTCCTAGCTGCTCCAGAGGACACCAGGAGCTACCCAGGCTGGAAAGAGGGGGCTTCTGTGGGGGATGGAGGATTTGTCATCTGCTTTTAGGGCCCGGTCGCTCCTTCAGGGCACAGGCCACGCACAAACAGATTTGGGGCAGGTCATGGCAGGCAGGACCAATCTTCTCCTTCAAGCAGGGGTGAAAATGGAGCAGCCAGGACTCTCCCCCAAGACCCAGACCTTTCCAGGAGCACCACTGTGGCTGTTCTGTGGCTGGATAGCAAACTCCAGTCAATCCTGGGGACAGAGCAGCTGAGTGCTGGCCCCACACGCACCCAATCCCCCTTAGCACCACTGGGCCGGGGCAAGGGGCTGAGCGCTCACCTGAAAGACATCTCCATTGACAGTGGCTCCTCCATTCTGGAAACCAGCTAGAGAAAAAGGAAGAGAAATAAAAACACAACTATGGCAGCTGCAGGTGATCCCAGAGGGGCTGGTGTTCACAAAACGGAAACAAATCAGTTCCTTGGAGTTTGGTTGTGCCATTTCCAGCCCAGCACACCCATCCACAACAGCACCACAAATGTGGGCCAGGTCCAGTGGTCTCCTGTCCTTGGTGGGATTCAGCCAGCACCTCTCTCTCTCCCAGACAAGCCTCTCCAGGCACTTATGTCTTTACAGTGTTTTCACTGGTGTTTTATCTTATCTGAAGATTAGGGAAACTGTTCCAGGCACGAGGCTGGACACAGGCAGGTGCACTAATTGTAGAAAGACAACCTGACCAACCCCAGCCCAGAAGCAGACAGGCAGACGCTGCCGATAGACAGAGACAGCTGACCCAGAAGCTGTCGGCCCAGTGCCCGGCAGTGCAGTGCTGTGAAGGGAAGGGAAGGCAGCCTTGCCAGGGACAGAGCACACAGGAACACTGCAGTGTGCTCCACCAGGAGAGGAGGGCAGGCGTGCACACCAAGGTTCTCAAGAGCCCACCTGGGGGGATGGCTCTAGGACAAGTTGCAAGGTTAGGGCTGGGAACGAGGCACCACTGACACCCACAGCCCCAACTCCCACCCCAGCCCCAGAGAACACTGAGAGCTGCACACCAGGGCCACAAGGCCAGCCCCATGCAGGGATCCCCGCTGCTGGGAGAGAAGAGGCTCTAAAGGAGGCATACTCCAGGCCCTGAGCTCTCCCTAGCGTTGACCACAAGGCTTGTACCAGCCAGCCAGCTGCGGGCACAGGCAGCCACATAGCCACAGGACAGATCAAGCAAGCACCATCCCCATGGTGCTCGCCCCCACAGTGCAGCTCCGACTACACCCAGCTCCAGCCTGTCTGACTGCATTTATCACCATGGCTGTCAGCACCTCTCCAGGCCCAGGTCTGCCTTCACAGCCCTGTGTATGAAGAGGTGAAACCACTGCTCCACAGAGAGCACAAGACGACCCTACATGCCTGGGTTATGGGAAGGAGCCAGAGTACTGTGGCAGCAGTGTCCCTGTGTCCTTGCAGAGAGTAGACCTCCGAGCCCCTGTCCCTGAAGATCAGGATCAGCATCTTCTACCTGCAGGGCCTGCGACCACAATGCTCCAGTGGAAATGCTTTCCATTTTGCACCCCAAAGGGCTGTCCTGTCTATGGGGACAGTGACAGGGCTGTCATTGCTCCTTAGCTTCACTTGGATGCCACTGCCCTAGCTGGGGGCATGGAGACACAGAGATGGGAGTCCATCCAACCCAGGGAACACAGCCTGAGCACGAGGGGAGAAATCACCCCACAGCTGGCACGTCCCAGCTCAGGATTCACCCCACATCCTAAGGTTTGAGAGGAAACCCCAACATCAAGCCCTTTGGCACCAAGCACAGGCCCCAGATAGTCCTTGCTGGGTCGCAGAACCCCACGGTCCTTGCATGGACCCCATCACCCACTGGGGATGTAGTGCATCCCACGGGGAATACCAGCCCCATGGTTGGGGGGCAGCCTGGAGGGCTCCCCTCCCTGCCGTGGGGGCACAGTCCTCCTTTACACCCGGGGGGGGCACGGCAGCCCCCTCCGTGTCCGCCGGGCGCGCAGTCAGGCGGATCCCCCGGGCAGGCCCGGCGCGTCGCTCACCCGGTTCCGGCGGGGCCGCCTGCCCGGCCGGGGCGGTGGCCGATTCGCCGTCGGTCGGCCCGAACCCCTCGTCGTTCTCGATGACGGCGATCTCGCTCTCCTGCTGGGCCAGGAAGGCGGCGGCCGGGTCCTCCTCGGCGCCGGCCCCCTCGGACGAGGAAAAGAAGCCGAAGTCGTCGGCCATGGCCCGGCCCGCCCGCCCCGCTCCCGCTCCGGCTGCGCGGCTCGGCTGGGCTGGGCCCGACTGGGCCCGGGCGGAGCTGTCACTGCGGCGGCGGGCGGGGCGGCCGCGTTGACATCAGCGGCGGGGGCGGCCCCCGCCGGCCGCGTCCCGCTTCATGGCCTCCCGGCGCCTCGCCAGGCCGGGGCCCGGCCGCAGCCCGCTCTCCGCATCGCCGCTGCTGGGACGGGACGGGACGGGACGGGACGGGCGCTACCCCGTGGGGAATACAGAGGGCCGAGGCTGCTCGGCCGCCTCCCCTCGGGCTCGCCGGGCCGTGGTCCCGGGGCACCGTCTCCACCCACGGGTGTACTCGTAGCTCTCTGGGGTGGGAGCGGGCGGCCCCTCACTGCCACCATCTTGACTGGCGGCCGCCATCTTGGGTGGAGCCGCCGCCGCTGGACGGACGACACGGTGGGACGGGAGGTGGCCGGGGCAGGACCCACCCGGTGGCAAATAGGCCGCTCCAGTGACAACCTGCTCCCGAGGGGCTCCGGTCCGCCTCCCCCCTCCCTCGGGGCCCGCTCCCACAGCCAAAGGAACACCTCCCCTCCCCCCTCGTCAGGTCCGGAAACACCCGAGCAGCTTTCGGCACACTTCGGAACTCTTCGGAGCGCCGAGCCCCGCTAATGAGACTCGGGCATTTCCGGAACGGCCCGAGGGCGCTTCGGCTTTTTCCGGAGCGCAGACGGGCATTTCCGGTGGCGGCCGATAAACGGCCGTCGGCTTCGTAACGGCGCCTCGCGCGCGCGCACCCGCCCGCACCCTGGGGCCGGGGCGGAAGTGCAGGTGCCAGACGTCAGTTCCGGACAGTGACGGAGCGGCGGGTCAGAGGCGGCAGCAAAATGGCGGCGCCTGAGGAGCGGGAGCTGACGGCGGAGCAGACCGAGAAGCTGCTGCAGTTCCAGGTGCCGTGTCGGCGGGGGGGGCGTGCCGGCCGGCGGGAGCGGAGGAGGCGGTGCGCTGGCAAAGAACGGGCTGGGCTGGGCCCGCCCCGCCGGCCTGCTGCGGGCCGGGGGGTACGGGGCTCACTGAGAGCCGGGGCAGGCCTCGCCTGGAGCGGGCCCGGCGGTGGGGGGCGAGACGAGAGGGCCCCGTGGTCCCGGCCCTGGCGGGGGCAAGGGTAATCCCCGCGGGGGTGAGTGAAGCTTCTCCGTGGGGCTTGGGCTCCCTGGGCTGGGGTCTCGCTGAGGGGCCGGCCGGTGCTGTGCGTGTCCCCAGCACTTCGTTAGGAATGGTGTTCTGTCATCGCTAATTGGGGAGGTAGGAAGTGACTGCTGAATAAACCCCATTAACGCCACGCGGGAAAAAACTCCTCGGTAAGTCCCGGCCATTTTAATTAGGTAGTCTGAAAAATTCCCTTTCTTGTCATTAGCCCTGAATGGGAGAACCTTTCCTGGTGTCTTGGGAGGGTTAGCTGGTGGGTTTCTGTGGAATGTGGTTTCTCAGAAGATTGCTTCCAACCCTCACGGTTTGGTAATGCCTACTACGGGAAGGCCACTGGGGATTGTAATGATCTAATCTTGCTGTCTGCTACATAACAGGGGCTGGGTCGGTTAACCTTTGGTTTGCCAGGGCCTTGGGGCTGTGTGGCAGTTGAATAATTAAAAAAAATAGATGTGCAGATGTGGTTTATTGGGGAGAAAATAGTGTTGTGGAGTTGAAATACTTAGGGCTTCTCAGTGAGAAGTAATTAAACATGCTGGCCAATGAAAATTGTCTTCAGGTGTCTTGGGTTTGTTTCTGAGTTGTAGGGCATCATGTGGTGTTCGTTAGATTGTAGAGTTCTTCTACAAATAGAGTATTTTCTTTCAATAGTGCTCTGTTTTTTCATATTAATTTTTTAAAAACTGCGCTCTGCATTTTTCTGGTGTGATGTAACTGTAGAAATACAGGGCTTAAAGGGACTAGAGAGGCATCCAGCCCTGCCTTCCATGGCTGAGATAGGTGCAGGTGTTCTTCATCATTACAAACAGATATTTGCCAAGCCTTTACCTGTGAGTCAGGGGGATTAAACAACCTCCTGAAGTAATTAATGTGCTGCAGTGTTTCTCTGTGACTGTAGTGAAGAGGAAACTTTTTTACAAATATCCCCTCTAAATCTTTAGTGCCAATTAAACAGGTTGGGCAGTCTTACAGACAAAGGAGGCAGAGCAATGTTAACAATTGCTTTCTCAATACTACTATTTCCCGCGTAAGTATATGAGGTTTAAGCCATTGCTTATGCTGCACATAATACATGCGCAAAAGCTGTCCTCCAGCTCCCATTCTCTTGCTGTAAGATATCATAGTACTTATTAATCTACTGAATCTGGACAGATAGGACCAGCTGCACTCATCAGTGTCCCTGTTGCTATTTTCAAAACCCTGTGGGCAGCTGTGAAACTAAAGAATCCTGTTTCCTAGTGCTACCTGGTGTTGCCATGGTCAGCAGGCTTGGGGGCTGGAGGGGAAGGAGAAGGAGTCAGAAAGAGGGATTCAGGTTTTAGTCCAGCTTCCTGTTGAGTCCTGGTGTGAAGTGGAGGGAAATGCTCCTTTCACTATAAAGGGGAGAATTTTTTCAGATAGAAGACAGCTGCTGTCCAGAGCCTGATGTGAAAGCTGTACCCAGAGGGCTTTGATACCAGGATCTTCTCATTCTTCTGTCCCCTGAGGTATATGGGATTAGCTTTTCACCAGGGCTGGGCTAGTGACAGATTTCACTGGTGATCCCTTCTCCTTTGGTATTCAGCACCTGGCTGAAAGGAGCTCAGGTGTGTAGTGTGGCTTGTTTCTTTGAAATGAGGTAGAGTAAATCAGTCCACCTGGAAAAGTTGGGGTTTTTTTCTTGTTTCCAAATTAGCTGGACTCTGTTAAAGAGCATTTGCTGTTTGGAGAGGATGGCTAACTCTCATTAAAATCATTTGTACATTGCTATTGCTGCAAAACAGTGCTACAGTTAATGCATAAACCTTTCAGGGATTCCTGCTGTGTTTGCAGGGAACACTTAAATGTGTTCAAAGATAACTTTACACTTTTGTTGTTATGCACTGTTGTAACTCATTTGTACAATACTCGTTCTGTGGTGGCAGGGCATTGTGCTTCCACAGAAGGTGGCATGGCACTGCAATGTGAATAAAGCAGGAGAGCGGAATAGGAAAGAAGGGAGTGGGGATAATAGATAATGTAAGCAATAGTAAAAGGCCCTCAATAGTGTTAGAATTAAATGGAGAGCCAGAAGGGAAGCATTGAGCAAGAGCTGTAGGCTGCCATTTACCCAGCAAACGGCTGTTCCGGGTGAAGATTCTGTTGCCCTACACTGTTTATCCTACTTCTTCTGGAAATCCTTCTAAGGTAAAGAGGTGAACGCCTGTTGTTCTGTTTGTGGGCCAAGCTGTTGGGGTTACAATTTAAATACATGCTTTGCATTAATTCCACTGATGTTTGCTTGAGTGCTTTGATAGCGCTCATATAAACAGCTCTGCTGGCGGAATGGTGGAAGTAGCAGCTCTCTTCCTATGGATGGGGCTGGAATAGAACAGTTGTCTGCTATCCTGCTAGGGCAGGTTAATGGAGTGGGGAAAAAAAGTACCAATATGGAGAGATAATTGGGATAAACTTGAAATAAAAGCAAAAAAAGCACTCTTGCACGCTTTCAACCTCCCATTTACTGCTGAAGTATTGTCTAATGTAAAAGAGTAAAAATAAAATAAGCATCTAAATTTTTCATCTGTCAAGACTTTGCTGTCTTGACATCTGTAGAGAGAAACTTGCTTTGAACAGCTTAAGAAAGCTGTGGAGATACAGTTCCATTTGGGAGATGGAAGAAACAGCAAAGCAGCTTTTGTAGCATCTTGTTATTGATCTGTGCCCATTACACTTGGGCTGATGTCTAACATACTTATAATATGCAAATACAAAGTAATGGAGGGTTATTCGCAAAGGAAAAAAGGTAGCACTCATGGTACCATCTCCAAATGGGGAAAACAAAATGCTCAGGACTGAAAACATCTCCTGTTTAAAGAAGAGGGAGGAAACAAAAAACTCCAGGCAGCTTTCCTACTCAGTGCATTGCGTATTGATCAAAACCCTCTTAAAGGCATTTGCTGTAATACGCAAAGAGAAACTCTCTCAGGAAAGGCTTTTTTTGCTGCCTCAAGTCAGATGTTCTTTACCCTTAGAAACATAATTCTCTGGAATTTGGCAGTGGGTTGGGAACTAAAAGCAGTGCCAGTTGCAGTCCTGTGGATTTGCATCTCTTACACTCGTATGTTGAAACACAGCATATCTGCAGAGGGAACAATTTCGTAAGTCCAGTTTACAACCTTTGTCCACTCAGGAGTATTCCTTCTGCCTTTGAAGCATGGAATTGCACTTTCCACTGCTTCAGTACTGAGAAGATTTTAGCATTCTGAGCAGTCTCAAAGGTGAGAGATGCAAATAATTATATCCAACAGCAGCTTTGGTATGTTTTAGGACAGTGCTCTGCTTTAAGGAGTTTGAGAAGGCAATGTTGAACTTTCCTGGCTTTTGTGTACTGAATATTTTGTTTTGTAAATGTTACCCACTGCCTTGAGCTTGGATCTACATTTATTTGAAGGTTTGAGGGTGCTAGTTTAAGGGGATTAATTTTATTTTTAAGAGGGGCCCTTATCTTTTTATTACTGTATCTGTGTAAGATGTATGCTCTGTGAGGCAGCTAATGAGAGGCAGAGTAGCAAACTAGTAGTTGGTGACTGGTTTGAAGACAGTGTTTGTTCTCTTAACCTTAATGATACTAAGGTACAATTCATGCTGCGTTGTCTGGCATATGAATAGTGCAGTTGGCAGCTAGCTGTGAGATTCACCAGAAACGCTACAACTGGTACAGTGGAAATGATGTGGTGTTTCAAGTTTGTAATCTGTTTCTGTGACTAAGGTGAAGCAGTAGCTGTAGAAGGTACTGAGATAATAGTATAAATGGTCGTTGGGAGTGATAATGAACAGTATCAGTGTTTACCAGCAAGTGTTGTCTAAACTGACCGTTGAACCGTCTTCTGTGGCTCCTTTACATTGAGAGCAAGTTGTTCTGAACCAGTGCGTGTCTTCCAGAACATCCTGGAACTGGAATGTGGCTGTCCCATGGAGTGTGTCAAAGTAACATTCAAAAAGGTGTTCAGTTTTTAAAGCTGCCTTTACACAGGCAATTTCTTTTCCCTGCAATGTGTTATTGTGCAGCTTCATTGATCAGAAGAGCGGTGGGAGCACTAGGCACAGTGCTACTGGGGTGGCTCTGTCACTTCTGTTTCATGTTGAGAGCAACTGTATTAAAATGCTAAGGAAAAAAAAAGTAGACTCGCCTCCACGGAGAAGTGTTGTAGAAAATGCTGAGATCTGGCAACAGCGTGCCTATTGCTGTAACGTGGTCGGGAAGGGGTGAAGTTTCCAGCCTGTAGCCTGTCTCTGGAGCTCAGTAGGTCTTGCAAATGCTGCAGTGATTCAGTACTTATTGAAGGCTTGTTCATAGTTCTGCACAGCTGTTACTTTGGTGCTGCTTTCTGACCTAAAACTGCTAAAGCGTTTTGCATAATTGAAAAAGGAGAGAATGTTGGGTGGGTAGTGAAGCCCTGTTATTAGTGCTGAGTGATAATCCAGGCATTTAGAGACAAAGGTGTGAATGAGTTTGAGTCTTGTAAATTTTGCAAACACCAGCAGAAATTCCAGGGTGTTAAGGAATGGTAATCAGAAGACTTTCAAGGCTTTGAAATACACATGTTTTTACTCTGTTGTAAAATCAAATAATTGAGTAAATTGCAGGTGCCTTTTAAGATGTCCTTTTAGAAGGACAATGAAGTGCCTTCTGTAGGAATCTGGGGTAAAAAAAAAAAATTCAGAATACAAAATCTAAATTTTACTCAAGTGAAGCAAACCTTTAAAGATAGTTAAACCCCAAATTGTGAAGCAAGTGATAAATGAAGGTGTTCTGGCAGCAACGGCTGAGTTCACTGAGCTTCATTTCTTCTAGGAAATTGACTTCTGTAGTGTGCCCTTACAAGGCTTGCTGCAGACTTACTTTTTAATATTTATACACCACTGGGCAGTGACTTGAAGTGGTTTTTTTCCTGAGTGACTGCAATTACATAGTTAATGACAGCAATGCTTTGAACAATCTGGTTCTGTACAGCAGAATGAAATAATGATTTTTTTTGCCCAGTAGACTGGGGAAAAGGTAAGAGATCTGTGGAGACTTCATGAGAAAGGATTCAAGAAATGCTCAAAGTTTGATCTGAGCCCAGAGCTTGAATAGGGCATCTGTCCACAGTGTGACTTGGGTGGAAATAGTAAGTGGAATGTGTGAATGGGGGCAGGGAAGGGAATAGATGCACCATCCTTCTCCAGTAAAACCCTAGTTCAGTGCATTCCTAAATGGTCAGCTTGTCAAGACTGCCTCAGGGGCTTTTAAATGAAGCAAGAAATGGGGGAGATGAACAGAATTAAATAGGATTGCTAACAATGGATTGGATTGTGAGGTGTAATAGAAACCACGCACAAGGATTCGTATCAAATCACTGCTCTGTGTTTGCAATCATCATGAGCTGCCTCCCGCAGAAACCTCCTCAGGTGTGGCAGAGAAGAGCATGTGGCACTGGCAGGCAGAGGCCAGGCAAGGCTCAGGTGTAGTTCAGCTCGCACAACCTCTGCAGGTCAGCAGCTCCATCTGTCACAGTGCGAGCAGTCCAGTGGCAAAGCAGCCTGCTTCGCTTCCCGGCTCCATCCCTGAACCACCCAGGGAGGTGCAACCTCTCTGGTGTTACAGCAGCTGGCCAGGGGTGGGTCTGGAGAGAAATCCACCAGGGGAGAATATGAAGCATTAAGAATTGGTGGAGTTCTCTTGTCAAGAATGACCTTGCTGGAGAAATTGTCATATTTTAAGTCTCCTTAACACCAGCACATTTTTGTGTTGAATTTGTATACACTGCTTATGATGAGTATTGTTGTTGCTTCTGCCATTGTGTATCCAAGCTAAATAATTGCTTCTGAAGGTATAACTGCTTTCTTGGCTTTCTGTTGCCCAGTTATAAATAAAAAAAAAAACCAACAACCAAACACCTTCTTACTATTTTAATTTTAAAATACCAGTAGTTTCCTTCAAAATTGCCGGCATTGTTAATGGTGTCACCTGTAATGATCTTGCAGTGACTTATTCAAAGGATTGTTGTTAAAAGGTTAGTGGCAGCACACTTATGGCTTTGTTTTCCTGTGAAAATATGTGCTTTAGCTCTGGTGGTAGGTGTGGGTTACAACCCTGAAATGTCCATTCAAACACCTTACAGCGAGTGGTGTGGGGAGAGATGTGTTTGTGGCACAGTGACAGGGATGTTTGCTTCAGCAAAGATTTGTCTCCATTCAAGAGGTGCTGACGTGGCTTCCTGTAATAACAAATACTGTTGTTTGATCTCTTGTGGATGAGTTCTGAGTGGCACAGGGTTAAAACGTGCCTTCCAAACATTGATGTGAGAGCCCAGTGGCTTTGAGGTCTGCTCGTGTGTTTGGACTATGTTTTCTGCTTCAGCTCTTGTCTGTGTTGGACTGGATTTTGTTTTTTTAACTATAGAATCCCCTGTGATGCTGCAAAACACTACCTTCATTAGTGCCTGGCTCATTTTGGTTTTGGTCTGTTTATGCTTGCCATGAGTAAAGTAATGGTCGTATTGGGTTTTCAGAAATTCTTTGCTTGTCTTTTAAGTTGATGCTTTGAGGTGATGTTTGAGGGCATCAGCCTGGCATATCCTTCCAGAGTGAAATGTATGGGCAATGTTATGTTAGGCTGTTGACTGGGCTGAGTGCGGTTGTAGTTACGGGCCTTGGGCACTGCTGAGAACTGCCTGATGCTGGAAGAGTGCAAAGGCCTGTTTGAGGCTTTCTGTGTGTTTACAGATTTGGGTTGGCTCAAGTTGCCTCACTCTTAAACTGAGAGCAGAGCACTTTAAAAAAGAGTATTGTGGTAATGAGTTGTGGTAACTCCTGTCTATGCTCACGTGTTGCAAAGAACAGTAAAAATACAGCACTTTCCTGACACTCCTCTGCTTTTATTCTCCCTTAGGACTTGACTGGCATAGAGTCCATGGACCAATGTCGTCACACACTGGAGCAGCACAACTGGAACATAGAGGTACCACTGCAAATAAGATTTGTAGTGATTTCAAGTACTCAAGCAGAGTACTCTGTGGGGAGGGGAGGCCCTACCTGTAAGATTTAATGTGTCAAACCCTGAATTTACACTAGTAGCTCTTTATAACAGTGTCTGGATAGTGTTGGAGAGCTGGTTTCAGAAGTACACAGCGGATTTGTTACGGCTGTGAACAATCACTGGACTGGCACACTGTAACTTCCCAGAGTGCATGTGCGCGGGCTGCCATGGAGAAGGCTTTCCATGCAGAAAAGAGTATTGGTGGATACCATTTGTAATAAGTCGTGCTTACCCAGTGCTCTGGGGCTATGGACAAATGATACCTACTGTTAGTGCCCAAAGTATTAAAAAAAAAAAAAAAGACATTTTCTGTCATCCTTAAATGTCTAAAAACTGCCTTTGCTCTTTCTTGTGTCAAAGGCAGCTGTACAGGACCGACTGAATGAGCAAGAAGGTGTCCCAAGTGTCTTTAATCCTCCTCCGTCACGGCCATTGCAGGTCAATACAGCCGACCACAGGATCTACAGCTACGTTGTCTCAAGGCCACAGCCAAGGGCAAGTTATCTTACAGTGGATTTTGTCCTCCTTCTTGGGTGACTGTTTGTGAGCAACAGAACTTGCAAGCAGGGAGAGGAATTGTTTTCTTTGTATGCTGTTATCTCCTTTCTAAATATTTTATCTTCTGAAAACAAAATGTAGACCTATTCCTTCAGCCTGTGTTACTACTGTGGATATTTTCTCCATGGTGTCATTCACAGTGTGAGACAACCTTCTTTGTCATGGAGTGTCTTGCTGTGGCATAGTAAAGCTTGTTCAGTTGGAACAAGGAACTGTCCGCTACTTACGGCAAAGCAGTAATATTTCTTTTTTTTAGAGCTCCCCTAAAATTTGTATTAACTTGAACACAGTTTCAATTACTTGCATTAATGTTTCATAACCAAATTTGCATGAGCACCTATAAGACTCAGTGCTGTTAATCCCTTTGTACGGTTAAGAAAATTAGCACAGAGCAAAAGCATTGCTGCTTGAATAGTCAGTGATGCTGGTTTTCAGACGTGTCGTGTTGAATTCTGACTGAACCATGCTAGTCACTGAAATTGGATTTGATGTGTCTGAAGCCATGAAATATTGCTGGACTTCTTTGCAGTGGTTGGAGCACTGATACTCCTTTGTGTGCCTGTGTGCTTGATGCTGGTGGCCACTTTGCTCCTGCCATGGAGACTGTTCTGATTCTTTGTTTGTAATTGCAGGGCCTGTTAGGATGGGGTTACTACTTCATAATGTTTCCATTCCGATTTACCTATTATACATTACTTGATATATTTAGGTAAGTATTTTTTTGTGCTGACTCATGTATTGACTGCATCAAGGCACGCTCTAGCATAGATTTGGCTGTACCTCTGTCACTTGGATCTTTAATGGCAGATTTTCCATTTATTTGCTGAACTGGCTTTATCTGTATCTTGGTAAAGTTCCTACACTGTTTAGTAAGAAATCTTATTGCAGAGAAAAAGAGCATCTTGCAGCCCTGTAAGTGAAATATTTAATTGGAGTTATAACTCCATGCAGCTTTACAGTTTGGGTGCCACACAAAGGGGATGCAGAACAGTATCAAACTGTCTGGTATTCTTGGACAAACAGCTTGATCAGAATCGTGCTGCATTGGGCTGGGCTGCAGGTTAACCTGCCCCAATACCTGCACGTTACCTGGCAAAACCCAAACTATAAACACCTCTCCTTTTTCCCCTTTGGTGCCTGTTGTCTCTCCTCCCTTTACTGCCCCAAAGGGCTGGTTCATCTTGCCTCATTGCAGCATTGATAGAGAGAAAAGGGAATGTTGAAAGGTGGTAAATATCCAGCAGTCTTGCCATCTGTGTTGTTTGGGCAGTTTATCCTGTTGTATTACTTTCCCTCCTTAAAGACTTTTCCAAAGTTCAGTGTGACTTCAGTGCATCCATAGAACTAAACAATATTGATATCTGCCTTGCAGTTAAGTTTTTTCAGTCTGAGAGGAATGCCTGTTTATTCTGTCTTCATTGGACTCCAGGTGTAATGTTCTCTTTCAGCAGCGCTTTGCACTCTGGAATTGTTAGTCTTGGAATAGCAGAAATGCAGTTTTCAAAGTTATCTGGACAAAACTGTGTGGCTTTTAACAGCCTGTCTTTGACTAAATTCTTCAAACCTCACACTGTTTGTGTGGCTTATGCCTGATGCTTCAGAGGAAGTTGAAACTTAATCATACAGAATTCAGATACTTGCTGATGCCTGGCATGAGAGAATATTTGACTGGGGGGTCTTCTGTAGTAATGGTATCACTTTGGAGCAGGCGGCAGTTTAGGTTGTGATTATAAATGTTCAAGGGTCTCAGCTGTGACTTTTTTCCTCCTTATGAATACCAGTGACTGTCTGTGGAAAAGAAAAGCTGTTCTTCAGAAAGTCAGTAGGCTGAATTTGCAGTGTCCTTTGCTTCCTTCCTAGGTTTGCTCTGCGTTTTATACGCCCTGATCCTCGTAGTCGGGTCACTGACCCAGTGGGTGACATTATTTCATTTATTCATATGTTTGAGGAAAAATATGGGAGGATACACCCTGTCTTCTACCAGGGAACTTACAGCCAGGTCAGTGTCACATGTTGGTACATAGATCCTGGGGAGATGGAGAGTGGGGATTTTGCCAGATGGTATCAGGGCCTACGTGGCAAAATCGCTTTTCATTTAAAAGCCCAGCGTTTGTCCCCAAACTCTTTAACAGGGTAACGGAGAGCTAGTGAAAAGTGTATTGGAAAACCAGTGACTGCCAGGCTTGATGGTATGCCAAGCCTGCAAAGTTGGAAAGCAAAGCTGCTCTGACTGTTCCTCGACCGTCTGTATGGCTCTGTAGCCAACAGCTACTCTTTGTAATCCTGCCTTTGTTTTTATAAACTGACGTGGTATGCCAGAATCTGTCCTTCTGTTCACCAAATTGGGATTGACTGCCTGGGCTTGTATTATAACGAAAGTCCAGAACTTGGTGCGGGTCCTCAAAATTGAGAGAGGAAGCCCCTGAAGAAATTATGGGAGGTGAAGTCCCGTATGTTAGATTTGGGCTGATGGTGCTCTCTGTAAAAGTGGGACGTCCCAATGGGTACTGCCTCTTCTGCAGCTTCTCTCAGCCTAGCCAAGGGAAGGGCCTCCTGCAGTGCGTCCCAGCAGACAGTTGGATCAGCACTGCTTCCTGAGTGCCAGAGAAGAATGTGGAGTCTGTATCTGCTCCATGCTGCACAGCGATGGAGCTCACCGCCTCCACAGCTCTTCTGGGCTCCTCTGTCTTGCCTGGAATCCAAACTCAAACAACCACAGAATGGTTAGGCCACTAAAACTCAGTGCCAGTAAAACAGGGAGCCTATTGTGCACTTATCCTGTGGTCTTGTTAAGAAATGCTCTTGGGTGGGTGGAATCCAGAGACCGTAGATACAAAAAAGATGTTTTTGTTGTTATTTGTTTGTTTTTTTGTTTTTGTTGGGGCCTGCAGCATTATCGAGTTATCTTCTTTTTTTAGTAGTGTTTTCATTTGATGTGGTCTGAAGATTGTGTCCTGTGCAGGCTAGAGCGGAGAGCTCAGCCTTGGCTGCTGTGAGTCTGAGGGATGAAGGAGGGCTCTTCACTGCCAGCTGGGTCTGGCGGGGCGGTGGGGGGTGTCAATCTGCACAGTTGCCTACCTGGCTTCTCTCCAAGTTCAGTGTTCTCCAAAGCCACATCCTGAAAGGAATGTGAAAGGACAGCACTAAATGAGGGTTTAGTCAGAAGGTCTGACAGGTTCATCCTCCACTGCTGCTTCATTAAAACCGTGCTAGTGGCAGAGTAATGGCCTGGGTAAATGTTGTTGGACTGTGTCACACAAGTCTTGTGGGTGCTGCTTTCCCCTTGTCTAGAGACCCTATAACTTAACTTCCTCTGCTCTTATGCCAAGGCACTGAATGATGCCAAGCGGGAGCTGCGCTTCCTGTTGGTTTATCTTCATGGAGATGACCACCAAGACACAGATGAATTCTGCCGGTAGGTAGGAGAGTTTTCCAAGTAGTTATCTTTGCACTTTAAATGCAGCTTCATTCACACAATCTCTTCTCATCCCCTAGCAATACACTGTGCGTACCCGAGGTGATCACCCTCATAAACACTAGAATGCTCTTCTGGGCTTGCTCAACCAATAAACCAGAGGGATACAGAGGTGAGTGTGTCCCTCCTGGCCTTTACCTGTCTCTGGGACAAACTTATGTGTTTGAAACACACTGTTGGTTTTTGTGTAAGGAGACAAGAGATTTTGGGATTGCATGGGGAAATACATGTTGTTTTTCATGTGGTATCTCAGAGGGCCTGTTTGGATGCCAGAGAAATACCTTTTGTTCTTAACCTCTGCTGTTCCAAGTGTTGCAGGACACTCCTAGTTGTGTGCTCTTTGCTGGTGTTCAAGCTGCTTTTAGTGCATTGCTAGTGGGAGTTGGTGGGTGTGTGCTGAGGATTAAACTGAGTGCAGAAACAAGTATCTAACTACCTGTGCCCTTAACGCTGGTTTGTATTACGCCTGAGGCCAGGAATGACTTGTTAGGTGCATTCTTTCCCTTTTGGACACAGGCATCTTCACTCCACACCCAGTCCCTTTATCCTTGAAAGTCCACAGTGAGGTCTTTTAAGTACTGTCTTTCCAGAGCTGTTGATACCTGGCCTGTCAGTGTTTTGGTAGAGTTCTGCTGCAAATCAGGGCTTTTCCCAAAGTTCTGCTTGTGCCTCCTGTGTCTCTTCTGCACCTTCCTGTTTCATGGCAGGAGAGGCCAGGAGTTGTGGTTCTAAATCTGGGTCGTTCCTGGCTTCATAGTTGAGCTACCAGCTATCAGCACCTTGAAAGAATGGCTTTCTAAGGAGATATGCCTAGAAAGCAGAGCTGGAAGAGATCACAGGCTTTCATTTAATCCATGAGTTGCTCTGATTTAATTTGGAGGGTTCCTTTGGTAATGACTGCTCCAACTTGTGTGATGTGCTGTGCATTCCTTGAGGAGGAGGTAGTATTTGTTCACAGGTGAACAGTAACTTAAAAGCCCTTGATCTGCTTCATTCCTGCTGCTGGCCGAAGCAATTTAATTTTGTTCTGAAATGTCCAGGAAGGACACTCTGCCATCTTCCCCATGACAGTATCTTCCAGAGTCTGATCATCCTTAATATTAGCAAGTGTTGCCCGTGCTTGACCTGTTTAACTCCCTGCAGTTTAAACCCAGGGCTTTTTGTCCCATTCTGAAAGGGTTTGTGCTGTACCCTCTTGCTCACCCTTCTGGATGGGGCAGTCAAGGTGATGTCTGTGCCTGTTTCCCAGTCTCCCAGGCTCTGCGAGAGAACACGTACCCATTCCTGGCTGTGATTATGCTGAAGGATCGCAGAATGACGGTAGTTGGGCGGCTAGAAGGCCTCATCCAGGCTGATGACCTCATTAATCAACTAATGTTCATCATGGATGCCAACCAGACGTACCTGGTGTCCGAACGCCTGGAAAGGTATGATGGGACCTGAGCTCCAGCAGTGCAGACCTTGTGGAGGCAGGCTCTGCTCTGCCCCCTTCCTCCCTCCAGACACCATATGTAGGCAGGTAGGTCAGCATCTCCTGTTCTGTAATGCATCCAGTGGGCTCTCCTCTTCCCAGTGGATTGCTGGTCCATAGATTCAGGCCACCCTGTAGCCAAGGAGCTGGATGTGTTGCCCGTACAGGCCCACTACTAAGAGATGGGTGTGAGTGTTCTACTGTTTTCCGCAGTTGGAGCACACCCATAGTGTGCTGGAGCTCTGCAGGTAAAGCTTGGACAACAGCCAGGAGAAGCCCAGCAGGAGCAGAGGCATTGCAGGCAGGAGGAGCTGGTGTCTACAGCCAATGGGTGGGGGAGTGTTGCTGCCTGGGCTGGCTCTCCTGAATTCTGACTGTGTTGCTGGTGGTGCCTTGTGAGCATGAGCTCTATAGGGACACACGGGCTGTGTCCAAAGTAGAATGCCACCTTCTGGTCTTCTGCCTGCCTCTCCTCTGTGCCCCTGTACTCAGTACTGGTGGGACTGTACCTCAAATACTATGTCTGGTTTTGGACCCCTCACTACACAAGAGACATTGAGGTGCTGGAGCGAGTTCAGAGAAGGGCAATGAAGCTGGTGAAGGGTCTAAATAATGGCTCTTATGAGGAGCAGCTGAGGGAACTGGGCTTGTTTAGTCTGGGCAAAAGGAGCCTGAGAGGAGACCTTAGTGCTCTCTACAGCTACCTGAAAGGAGGTGGTTGTTAAGTGAGGGTCAGTCTCTTCTCCTAACTAACAGATAGGACAAGAGAAAATGGCCTCAAGTTGCACCAGGGGAGCTTTAGATTGGATATTAGGAAAAATTTCTTTACCAAAAGGGTCATCAAGCATTGGAACAGGCTGCCCACGAAGTGGTTGAGTCACTGTCCCTGGAGGTATTTAAAAGACCTGTAGATGCGGTGCTGAGGGACATGGTTTAACAGTGGACTTGGTGGTGTTAGGCTAATAATTCAACTCAATGATCTTAAAGGTCCTTTCCAACCTAAATAAATCTATGGTTCTGTGGTTTCTGCAGGGGACCCAGTGACACATTTTGATGCCGCTGGTTTCTAAAACACACAAGGAATTGTCGTAAGGAGATAAAACTGTGAGGAGTCTAAGGAATGAGGCAGAAATCTTGGGCACTGCTTGTGTGCTTCTCACCCAGCTGCAGTGCAGGAGAAATCTTCTGTGTTCAGTTCACTTCCACTCAAGCTGGGGAAACCCTTTGTGTGCTAGGGACTGTGGAAACTCAGCTTGCCTTTTAGGAGCTGGTGGTAGTCAGCCCTCTCAATGAGGTGTTAACTGATGTGTGATGAGTTTGAGGCTGTACCTGCACCCTCAGGTCTTCACTTTGGGGCCTGCTAGCCCTGACCGCTCCCTGCTAACGTTTGCAGAGAAGAGAGGAACCAAACCCAAGTTCTGAGGCAGCAGCAGGACGAGGCATATCTGGCATCCTTACGTGCGGACCAGGAAAAGGAACGTAAGAAGAAGGAGGAACGGGAGAGGAAGAAGAAGAAGGAGGAGGAAGTGCAGCAGCAAAAACTAGCAGAGGAGAGACGGCGACAGGTGAGAGCAAACAGACTGCTGGAGAGGCTGGTGTGCCAACTTGGAGGCTCAGGTTGTGTAGAACCAGTAGGGTTTTCTCATTGGATTAGAGCTGCTTGTCTTGCTTGGGGTTTGAGTGTCCTCCAGGCCTCCTGGAGCAGCTGTGCTGCAGGGGACAAGCATAAAGGTCAGTTCAGTGCGTGCCCCTTGCTCCTGCTCCCTCCTTTCTTTGCAGACACTGCAGGAGGAGAAGGAGCGAAAGTCCGAATGCCTTCCTCCTGAACCACATCCCGATGACCCAGAGAGCGTTAAGATCATTTTCAAGCTGCCTAACGATTCCCGAGTGGAGCGGCGATTCCACTTCACACAGTCACTGACGGTGAGCTTGGGGCAGAGCTGATGGGCTTCCCAGAGTAAGAAAAGGTCAAGAGATACTCCACAGGTGGCTCAGCAAAGCTGTGGTTCCATTGGACTTTGCCAAATGGTGACCTTTGCTGAGAGCCTTAGCAGGCAGAGTTGTTCCTGGGTGAGGAGGGTGTCTTGGGGCCTGGTCCCACCAGCTTAGAAGAGGGAGATTGTGGCGGGGCATGGAAATGGAAGAAACTTTCTCTTCTCCTGAAAAGCTGAGTCTCTTGTTGTTCTCTGTTAATAAGAGCCAGAAACAGTGTCTGGACTCCCCAGGTGCTCTGTGACAAGTCCAGTTTCGTGCCTGCTGAGAAAATGGCTGTCTCATGTCTACAGTGCAGCTATGGTGCAGATTTGGTACCCTGTGAGATGCCATGGATGCGCTCTGGCTGTGTCATTGCTCCCCCAGCTGGCAGTTAATTCTGTGCTTCTTTCCCAGGTGATCCATGACTTCTTGTTCTCCTTGAAAGAAAGCCCTGAAAAGTTCCAGATTGAGGCCAACTTCCCTCGCCGTGTCCTGCCCTGCCTCCCTACAGAGGAGTGGCCCAACCCGCCCACGCTGCAGGAGGCCGGACTCAGCCACACGGAAGTCCTCTTTGTGCAGGACCTCACGGACGATTGACACTTTTCCAGAAGACACAAAATGGAAAGAGAAATTCATATTATTATTATAATACAATATTTTTTTTAAAAGACTGCATACAAACGAGGGATCAGAGACCACATTGCCTGTGCCAGCTGTGCTGTGTGTGTGCACTGGCGAGAGGAGGTGTGTGCACGTCCTCGCACACCCGTGTACACAGCCATCCCCTACACTTGGAGGGCAGAGAGGGAGGGGAGCTGGTGTTGCCCCTCCGCCTTCCCTGGGGAGGAACAGGAATGGCAGCTCTCGGTAATTATTGCTTTTATTGACGACAATAATAATAAAACCCCAACAACTTGACATCTCGTGAAGATTTGATACTCTGCTGCTCCTGACAGCCAGAAGACCGGGCACCTGAATGTGCTGGGAGAGGGTGGGGGGAAAGGGCTGGACAGAATCTCTTCAGCTTCCCTCTGTGTATAAATATCTTTCTTCTAATATTTCTCTTGCTTTGTAATGACCAAAGGAGAATGGGGTTGACTATAGTATTAACTTTTTGATAAAGAGCTGGTTCGATTCTTACCTGTGTGGGGTCTTGCCCAGGGTTCTTAGCCTGCGTAGTGTAATAAACTCTGCCTCTAGCATGTCTGTGCCCATGCTTTCTGCCTCTGACCCCCCCTGCCACAGCCCAGCGCTGGGGAGGGGGTTCCAGCAGCTGTGCCTCTGCAGCAAGTTACTGCTCACAGCAGCCTGGGTGCGCTGATCTTCTGGCCTTGAATGGGTGGCTGCATGCCAGCAGAGCTGCTGGTGTAAGAGAAACACGAGTGTGTAGACACGGGGGAAGGTGGCGGAGGTGGTGGTGCTGCCTGTGGCAGGAGCTCAGGGCTGAGGCTGGACAGGAGAGATGGCCCTTCCTTGAGCCCTCCTGGGACAAGTTGGAAGTGTGTGGGGGGGGAAAAAGGCACACCAAAGAAGGGCGAGTGTAGGCCTTTTCTCCCCCAGAGGCTTGGCCATGGCTGTAGAGCAGTACTGTCAGCTCCTGCCCAAAGGGAGAGTGGTGGGAGCCTGTTCCTTCCCCACCTCCTGGCCACCTCTCTAGGACAGGTCCCCCTGCTCACTTGCCTGCACCAAGCACAAAAGGCAGCAGGGAGGTCTCTCTGCCCCAACCATTTCTGAAGACTGCAAGCTGTAGTAGACCAGTCCCCTTTCCTGGTGGCTCCAGGGCCTGGTGTGGCTTTCTCAACAGGGAGAAGAGATCCCTTGTTTTCCTCCCAAAGAAGAGCTGTTCCCTTTCTGGCCACAGAGCCTTCTGCAGCAGCAACCCTGCTCTTAGCCTTGGGCAGGCACAGCTCCTGCCCTCTGCCCTGTGGAGGGTGGATGTGCCCAGCCTGGAGCTGCTGAGGTCCTCTGGGTCTGGGCTGGTCTTGTCTCCCCACCAGGCAGGGGAGCACAGGGATCACCTCTTCCCTGGCTGGGTATGGCCATGCTGGAGGGTTGGGCTCTAGGAGGGGATGGAAGCTTCCCCCCTGGTGCTGCTGGAGCCACCTGGGAAGACACACTGTCCCAGGGTGGCATCTAGGAGGACTTCCCATCTGAATGCAAGCTGTGAAGGATCTCCAGGTGGGAGCAAGGTGGTCAATGGTGCTGCTGGATCACAGACCCCTTTGGGGCAGAGAACTCTGCTAGATCTTGCTTCCAACCTCGGGGTCTCCTCCA
>KZ507708.1:12721-76928 GCA_002844005.1 Limosa lapponica baueri
CAACAGGTCCATATCCTTCCTGTGTTGAGGACTCCAGAGCTGGACACAGTACTCCAGGTGGGGTAGAGGAGCAGAACCACCTCCCTTGGCCTGCTGGCCATACTTCTTTTGATGCAGCCCAGGATGTGATTGGCTTTCTGGGCTGCCAGCATACAGCACCAGCTCATATCGAGCTCCTCATCCACCAGGACTCCCAAGTCCAACTCCTCAGGGCTGCTGTCCAGCCATTCTCTACCCAACCTGTATTTGTGCCTGGGATTGCCATGACCCAGGGGCAGAACCTTGCACTTGGCCTGGTTGACCTTCAAGACTTTTGCGTGGACCCACCTCTCAAACCTGTCCAGGTCCCTCTGGATGACATCCCTTCCCTCCAGTGTGGTGACTGGACCACACAGCTTGGTGTCATCAGCAAACTTGCTAAGGGTGCACTCAATCTCACTGTCCATGTTGCCAACAAAGATGTTAAACAGCACTGGTCCTAGTACTGACCCCTGGGGAATACTGCTCATCACTGGCTTCCACTTTGACATTTAGTTGTTGACCACAATCCTTTGAGTGTGGCCATCCAGCCAGCTTCTTATCCACCAAGTGGTCCATCCATCAAATCTATGATTCACCAGATTTTTCCCTTTTTGAAAATGGGGGTTATGTTTCCCCTTTCCCAGTCAGTGGGAACTTCACCAGACTGTCACAACTTTTCAAATATAATGGAAAGTGGCTTAGCAACTTCATCCGCCAGCTACCTCAGGACTCAGAGATGGATTTCATCAGGTCCCATGGGCTTATGTACCTTCAAGTTCCTTAGATGGTCTTGAACCTGGTCTTCTCCTATATTGGGCAGTTCTTCATTCTCATAGCCCCTGTTTTTGTCTTCTGCCACTTGGGTGGTCTGGTTAAAGCTCTTGCTGGTGAAGACTGAGGTGAAAAAGTCATTCAGTACCTCAGCCTTCTCCATATCCTGGGTGACAAGGCCTCCTGTTTCCTTCTGGATAGGGCCCACATCTTCCCTAGTCTTGCCTTTATCCCTGACATACTTATAGAAGTTTTTCTTGTTATACTCAATGTCCCTGGCCAGCTTTAATTCTATATGGGCTTTAGATTGACTAATCTGGTTCCGGGCCACCCAGACAGTTTCTCTGTATTCCACCTAGTCTACCCATTCTTGCTTCCACCCTCTGTAGACCACTTCTTGTTTTTGATCTTGTCCAGGAGCTCCTTGTTCATCCATGCAGGCCTCTTGGCTATTTTGCCTGACTTCTTCTTTCTTGGGATGCATCACTCCTGAGCTTGGAGGAAGTGATCCTTGAATACTAACCAGCTTCCTTGGCCCCCTCTGCCCTCCACTACTGCCCTCCGCTCCTACCCTGCCAAACAGGTACCTCAAGAGGCCAAAGTCTGCTCTCCTGAAGTCCAGGGTAGTGAGCTTGCTGCGTACCCTCCTCGCTCCCCCAAGGATCTTTAATTCTGCCATCTCGTGATTACATTTAAATATCTGCTAGACTCAGTTCCTGATTGTAACACTCTGGGTGGTGAGCATAAGAGAACAACAAAATTCCGCCACGAGCGGAATCTTGACTGTATATAAGGAAGTTGCTGGGTAGGAGAAGGAGATGTGTGGCACAATTTTTGTTCCATCTGCAACATTTCCATAGACCTTTCAAGGAAAGTTATTATAACTGTGACAAGTATGGAGAAACCCCTTCATGCACGCGTAAACTGCAACAAATTTTAAAAGATGAGGAGAAGGAGGTGAATAGTCAATGGACCATGCAAGAGCCATTCTCTATAACATGTAGTTCAACAAGAACATTGCCATATTGAGCTGATGAGTCTGACAACAGCATTTGTCTTAGCAAACATCCCTCTTCATACTCTTGATCATCCAGCCATGAAAAAGCATACACAGGCTGCAATTTCAAGAATATTGACTTAATCTACGTAGTTCACCAGCTGAGAAAAATTCAACCTGCCTGTCCTTTCTGAAGCATAAATAAAGAAGACAAAAACGACAGAGCATCTGTGTCCTGCAATCTCTTGTGACAAGATTACTGAGGTAGGGGATTGGCACTCTGTGCTCTGAACACCTTGGTCTGCTCAGTTAGAAGCATAACAGCAGCTCAGGAACGTGCTCACTGAAACCTATCACAACAGGTTGTGTGGTCTTTGACAGCAGTAAGTTCAAGGAATCCCATAACTAGAGGACTGGCAGAGAGACTGTGTCAAGAATACATAGAAAAGGCAAACTAGCAACAATTCAGTGTCATTCTAAGACCTACACTAACTTTCTAAGAATATATTAAGGCTCCTTTACTGCTTTGTGGGAAAGAATCCACAGTTAGAGATGCTTTTGAGGAAAAAAGAATCATAGGAACACTTAGCATAGTGAATGTTTTCCATCAGATCTCTAGCAGTTCATAAATACCATTAGCAACACTTTGCCCCTTCATGAGGAAGGCAAACAAAAGTTTATTACTATGCCAAGGACAGTGATTGTACTAATAGCAAGACTTGAAACTACCTCCATTCTCCCATCCTCTGCTAGAGCATACAGTTATTCATTCGCTAGAGCCTGTCATTGCCAAATATACTGTATTTGGTGTTTTTTTTCTATGAGAATAATCTTTTGAAATTATTTGACTTTTGCCAGAGTTAGAAATTTAAAAATAAATTAAAAACTGAAAATGCAGCATATGCAAAAAAAATTGTATTCTGTATTGTATACCAAAATCCCCAAGCAATAGCCTCAGTTACTCTTTATATTAAAGTTTTGATGAATTAAAAGATCTTCCCACTTAAATCCCTGCAATGCAGAGCCAAATTAAATACTTCATTCATTTTGCAAGCAGACACCTGGAGGAGGGCCTCACCATGGTTCATAAATCACTGCATGTCTGAATACTTTGAGTAGCCAATGCTTTATTGCAGCATAAACCAGTAACAGTTCTTGTGACAACACCCTTGGTATCTAACCATATCAGAGCAAGTAGATAAGAAAACCTGAGGAAAGGTAAACAAAGAAAGATTTTTCTCTTTTTTTCTTGTTTGAAATGGAACTAGGGACTTGCAAAGTCAGCTGGAATTTACACACGTTTCAGAGCAAATAAAGTTCTTGCAGTGCTTAACAGTTGGCATTGGCATTTTTATCAGTATCAGTGCACTGCATGTCTTTATCTGTGAGCAGTGTCTCTGAGGAACATTCATTAATAATGTGCAAATATGTCTTGACAAAATAAAAGATCCATCAAGAGGATAATTATAAACAGGGTGAGCTGAACTACAGCTTTAACTGAAAGGAATTTTTATGTGACTAGCTTTGCAATCCTACAGTTTTGAGACACAAAAATTAGCCAGAATGCATAGGTTTCAGCATGTTTGGTTAAAAAAATTGACAAGCAGTGTCATTTCATTTGCAGTCTCAAATATTGAAGGCTTTATGTGGTGTTCATTATAAGCTTCTCAATCTCCAGCAGTTTATGGGTAAGTAATGCATGATTTTGCCAAATACTGGATGTAAGAAAATAAGAGAGTATAACAGTCGTAAGAACAATAGCTGCAATCTCTCCATTGATAGCCAGCCACAGAGGAGTGTTCTCAAACAGGTGAGCATTTCGAGCAGGCAAGCTCCATCTGCCCCCATACAACTCCTGCTGACTTGTTGAGCAAATGTAACTGATTCCATCTTTGAAATAAACCACAGGGAAGGTGCTTTCTGGGCAAGATGTTGCACAGTCTGAGATAGAGACCAGTCTGCAACACGGAAGGGATGCAGGCTACATGGCTGTTGTTAAAGCCAAACTCCAAGAACAAAAGGGGAGATATACATATATTCATCAGACACCTTTTATTTAGGACAGGATGATAGATCACATTGATTTCCAACTCAGCTCTGACTTGATTGCATTATTTCTGATTGATTTGGAAAGGTGTGGCTGCTGCTTAAGGTTGATGGAGGGCAGAAATATAATAGAAAGACTTGTATCTGGGCAGGCTTCATAACCCTATAATTACTGTCTGCTCTGCAAGAGACCCTTCGCTTACATCATGCACTCTCTTCTGTTAGATCATTATGCCAAACACTTCAGTGCACCCCAAAAATTCTTAGAAAATATACTCTAGAAAGAAAGGCAACCAAACTAAAACCACTTTTTTTCTAAACTCATTATTTATCACACAGAGAGAATGAGCCTGTCTGGGAAACACACAAAGATAGTGTGAAAGGTCAATATGCAGTATTTAGAGATTTTCTTGAATGACCTCTGCAGCAAGCAATAGCACTGCTCTGTACAACCAAGTCAAATGCAAAGCTCTGCACTTACTTATGTACTTCAAACACCCAAATGCTGTTATGTCATAGCATATGATGACTTCCCATTCAAAACAGCATATATTCCCTACTATGCCAGTGACCACAGAGGTTGCCCTAGCTACAAAGCTGCAAGGAGCCTGGCACTGCTTGTCCAACCCTTCTCTCTTCCTAAGGACAGAGCACTTGCTTTCGGTTCTGCAGGTACCAAACAGGTAGGCAGAGAGAGATGTCTCCACTGCAGAACACCAGATTTAGTGACTTACATGTGAGAAAAGTTTTTCCAAGCACCAACAAGAGCCATCTCTACAGATCGCTGGGACATAATTCCCAACTTAGCCTCTACACACCAGCAACTAAATGAGAACTGTAGAGTTATTGTCCAGCGGGCAAAGCACAGAAGCCCACAGCAAAAATTTCTGCGAGAACAGAATCTTTTTATTAAACTTTATTTTATAGTTATCACTCAGCAAATCTGAGCTAGCATCACACAAAGAAACCACTATAATACAGTCAGCTTGTGCTGCTATTTGCTCCTGTTAGAACTGTAACTAAATTCCTGGAAGTGAAAGCTGATTGTTCTTTCTTTTTTCTCTTCTGACATTTCTGCATCTTAGAGCAGGCTGTCAGGGAAATTAGAGCTTTGCCTTTGTATGCCAAGGAAATAAAACACAATTTCAGATAAATTAGATGAATAATAAAGAGTGAAATGCTGGTGCAAAAGACCATCTAAACTTATTAACGCTTTGCCTGAACTTCTTGCACTGAGAGTGGGTCTTGCTGAGAAACACTAATTCTGAAACACAGTCTGTGATTTGTTAATACCCACTAGTCAGAACATAGGGTTGCCATTATTAACCATTAGGACTTCGAAAAAGAAAACCAGGCAACCCAGACAAGCAAAGTCCATGGTAAGTACCTGAGCAATGCTGATGAAGGAGTCTGAAGGAAGACAAAATGGCATGTACTTTCAGGTGTTCGGATAGCTCAGATAATCCTGCTCAATTTCCTCATCTCATTATCTGCCAAGTTCAGTGTCTCTAAATGATAGCTATTCATTAGCTCATTTTACATTCGCTCCAAATTAATAGTATAGTTTCCTTACAGAGCTGTAAGGAAACAAAACACAGGAAGTGTCTCAGTATTGGAGCAAAATACTTCAGGGGAATTCAGCAGCCGCATTATTCCTGGATCAATTTTACCCCAAGATCTTGTCGCTGCGTACTGTATTGTACTAATAAATCTTTACCTGATTTCCACTTGATCTTTCTTATCTAAAACATATTAATACATAAAGGGATTTAGGCACAAAGGTGCTATGGCACCTATTTCTCTATGGAGAAATCACCAGCCAGGATTGATTACTTTACCACCTACACAACATACAGCAGCAGATTTGTCAGCCTACTGTATAGCCCGTACTAGCTACTCACAATAGTAGTACATTGAGCAGGGACCACATAAACTAGTGATTATGAAAAAACATTTATGTGGGAAAAAAAATGTCTTATTTTGGTTTGCAGGGAAGTTTTTCATCCAGTTAATCGTTAGCAAGCCTCTTAATAAGATCTGCTTGTAGGTAACCATACCTTTTTTCCTGGAAACACAAGGTCAGTCCTTTCCCTCACAGGACTGGCAGAGGAGGGTAAGCTCTTCTCCTTGATGCTTTTCACCTGATAGGCTTGTGATTACATCATTTGCACAGAGTATGTTCAGTCTGTAGGCAGTAAAAATTTTTTAAACCACACTGGATCCAACTTCAAAGCTCTATCCTTTGAATGCATTGCAGAACCCTGCTTCAAGTAGAATATCCTGAACTTATAATCTGACAGAATAGATGCCATTTTGAAAGGTTAATTGGTACAATAAATGTTCCGGGATAAGTGACCATCTGGGACCTTCCATCCAAACTTTTCAAGCTTTTGGTATTAAAATGATCTTTCATTTAGAGCAAGTTATATAATGATTTTTCTTTATTTTAAAAGAAAAAATCTGAAATACGGGAAGTTTCATTGATCATAAAATAATGAAGATAGACATGCAAAGATGAAAAGCTAAAAAAAAGGGTGTCAATGTTCATAGTAAGAAATACTTTTATTTTTATGTCTTCATTTTATGTCTTATAAGTTAAGGTTTTCATAGATTCTAGTGAACCAGCTTTGAACTTAAAACACATTGCATACAAAACCCTAAATAAATCTACCATAAAAATTTTCTTCCTCATAGACAAAATTATAATCTTGCGGTCTTGGGAAAAAAACTCTCAAAGATGAGTTGAAAGATGTCTTTCCTAGGCTATGAATAGCCTTGACTACACCACAGGCTGTTATACAGTGTGAGCCGCTATCATATACACGAAAAAGCACACACTCACCAGGGACTGAAATAGGCCAAAGGACATTTACAAACTGTTAGCACATCTGTTCACTGAAAGCTATCATAATACCCAGAAGCTGGGTATTATGAGCAGCTGAAGTGTTACCAAGTCCCCATATCCAAAAAATACACTGTACAACTTGCTTGTAGATATTTTTGAGTTACTTACTCACTTCAGCCCCTTAAAATATTTAGAATCAGCTTTCAGCTATCAAGAGTGATGTGTTTTCTCCTTAAATCTTTTGAAATTTTTTGTTGTGGCTACCTAAAGAAAGCTGAAAAAGAGGGGCTACATATTTGGTATTACTTTGGTCTCCCCATTTTTGTTTGCAGTTTTGTCGTGTTTTAAATTCAAGTACAGTTTGTTGAGTAGGTTACCTTGAACTTGCTTACAGTAGGTTGCATATATTCTCTGACCAAAAGAGCTCTAATCCAATTCAACAAACTCTTTTAGTTTGGTTTTCCAAAGCAAGGCTGTATTTCACTATCTTTTCTAATCCAGCTTTGGGAGAAGAAATTAAAAATGGTATTATTCTATCTTTGTATCTGTGCCATGTAGTCATTTTCTTTGGCAATCACCAGAACTTTTTGTCAGAGAACACATAGACCACCTGTAAGAGTCATGAAGGAACAAGAAAGTCATTCTTGTTTCACAGTACCAAAGTCTTTTTAAAACACAGGCGACCCACTTTCCCTTTCTTGTCATGTGTGTTGAAAAATAATTTCTTTATATGGCTTTCCGATATCTTGTCTAAAAACTATACCTCATTCATTTTTCGCAAAATAGCTCTCCTGATACTAATCACTGAAGAAGAGATATTCCATCACTGAAAATCATGGACGCCTTTTGATAAATGATTATATTAATCCAATTTCTTTCAAGAAAAAGTATATAGAGATATATGTGTAGTGTGTAATGACAAAGTCATTTGAAATTGGAAGAAAACTTTATTCAATGCATACACACATCTACATTCAGAGCTCTGTCTATCAGAAAAAAAAAAAACAACTCTTTTTATTAAAAACCGTGTCATGAAGAAGTTGCGCTAGCTTTGTTAGCATTAGGTAAAGATATCAAATAAAGAGTTAGAAGAGAAAAACCATAAGGTACAGGAATATTAAAAGAAAGATAATGTTACTAGAAGCTATAGAACCTTCTATAAACTATGGTTCCACATATTTACTGCGTCATTAAAAAAGACGATTTTCACATAATCTATTCTTACCTTAACGGCAAAGAAACATGTGCAGGTGCACAGCATCAAAGGAACAGATAACCAGCAAGGTGTCACCTACTGGTTGATGAGGACAGAAACACGTGTCCGTCACCCACTATATTCCTAGCCTCCTTCTGAATTTCTTCCTATAACTTCTGGTGTAAAATAAAGACAAACTTTAAGCCACAACATGGTATCTATTAAACATCAAAAGGGAAATCTGTCCTTCTAAACTGAGGCCTGGGAATGCTTTGCCTCTCTGTCATCCATGTAATCATCCTACAGTTCAAGAAGCAGGGTCAAAGGAAAAAACTGGTACCCAATAAACAGCGATCCATATAGTCAAAATTAAAAACGGGTAACAGTTTATGGCAAATATCACTCTTAACCCAAAGTCTTCTGCTAAATCAGATCCTTAGTCTTTTATTAATACTGCACACTGCCTTTCCTTTCCCCTTGCACCTTATCTAAGCCATCATTTCCCTTCTCTTAATTCTTCATCTCTCCTCGTGCCAGGGTTATAGTCATTAAAGACGAACCACTCTCTTAACCACTAGAAAACAGAATGGAATACATAAAAGAGAATATATGTAGCAGAACTGTAATATGGACGGGAGGCTGCACTGAGCAAAGTTACCTTAATAAAGGACAACAGAACCCTGGTTTATATCAGATCTTAAAAACAGAGATACCGATACAAGCTTTTAGGCAATTATACACCATGAAGAGGTTTTGGTGTTGTTTTTTGTTTTGTTTTTCTTTTTTTGATATAATCCCTAGGCTCAGGGACACAACAGTTTGTTTTAGAATTCACTCTTTCTCAGCATGCATTTGTTCCACAAAAGTGGAAGTTGAAATCAAAAGCAGTAAAAACAGTATGTAATCATATCAAAACATGCTGTGGGATTGCAAGAGTAAGGTCCTGGTGTGTTTTCACCTGGTAATCATTGCGCTGTGTTAAACAACACAGTACAAAACTGACTGCATGCATCTATTACTTTTCTTGATTGCTATGAGTATGCCCTTTACATTCAAGCACTGTTACATCAATGGTAATGTTGAAGTACTAAAACATTATTCTCACAGAGGAAGGAATACCACACAGATTCCGATGTCATAGAATAGCTTATTTCAAATTTGAAGTCCATTGACGATGAATGTCATCACCACAATATGAATTCAGCAACACATCCATGCAAGTCAAAAACCTCCGTGTATCTAGGTCATCTGCAGAAAGAATAATCTAGCTGTTACAGTCATCTACTTTTGTACAGAAACCCAGATGTGAACTTAGAAAATGGTTGCTAGCACCTACAGTCTCACAGATCATTCAGTAAAGGGAAGCCATCTTACAAGCTTCCATTTACCAGAAAACTCAAAATGAAGAATTCTACTAGAAAGTTTTTACTTTTCTACAGTCCAGTACTATAATGCAGTATCACTAAATACAGAACATTGTTTGTGTTCATTAAGATACATTAACAAATTATAACCTGCCCACTAAATTCTGTTTCAATTTATTGAGAAATGCTTCAGGAACACATTACAATATATATACTTTCATAGAGCCCTTGCAACAATTTTTTTTTTGCCAGTTTCTTCACTAAATTTTTTTTTTGTCTGCCTTTAATTTTTTTTTAAAAATCTGTTTCCATTCAGACATGTCACATGCCCTCTGATTTTGATCAAAAACTAAATTTTAGGCTAATCTTGACAATGTGGATAATACAATATCTACCAAAGCAAAACACAGAGATCTTTGATGAACTGAAATGCTTTTGACCATATCAAAAAGGAACTTGAGAAACTTCACAAAAAGGCCTATTCCTTTAAAAAGTCAGTCATTCTTTAAAAATTTGCTATTAGCAACATTTGCCATAAAAAGTCTTGAACAGAAGATCTGACACTTGGAAATAAAAACTTTACTTTGTTTTAAACGAAAAGTTCAGACCCCTTCCTTACATACATGCTTTCTTATGTGGCAAGGTAAATGAACTTTCCATTTCCTCTGATTAAACAAGGTATTTGTTATAGGTAGTTTCTCTTTGTTTTAACTTTCATTTTATTGATTTTTTAATAAAAGAACTATGCAATTCTTGGTGCATGACAGCATAAAATCCCACAAGAAAACATTTCAAAAGGAATTTAACAATACACACCAGTTCTGTCAAATAAAGTCATACAAAAAAATAATGCCTACAGGAAGGGTCCTCTTCCACTGGGTAATAAAGACATCTGCCAAAATTTTTACAGCAATCAGGACTGGATGTGTGTTCACACACAGAGCAATAAACAAAAGCTCACGGGCACAAGGGATGAAAAAACCAAAACATTGTTTAAACAACTTTCTTAGAAATAAATTATTCAAAGGGGACAGCAGCGCTAATAAGCCCAAGAAGAAAGATGCTGGCATACTTGGTGCAAACCTGGCTCGGGATGCACGCGGATGTTCTGTCTGTAACAGAGGAAGGAAAGGACAAATCTGAAAAATCCTAACTTATCCTGTCTCCTTTCTCAGCATCAGTAGTCTCCTTTGCCCTACTAGCTATTTCTTTCCTATTTTCTAGCTATAGTTGCAGTTCGTTATTCTGTGCATATGCAAGCTATAGATAGGGATGCTTTCACTGAGTCTCTTCTTAGTTTTCTATGTTTAGAACACAGCTTATCTACTCCTGACAATCATCTGGATGGCCAATATAACTCTTGCTGCTTTCTGAAAGTAAGTATATTTATGTGAGATCTCCCCTATGTCTTTTTCAGACCACTCCTGTGGCTTATCATGCTTGACATTGCCCTTGCTTCTGCAAAACCTGTTCCTTTTTCCTGTCACAAATATTGTCTAGGATGTTACAGGAAGAAATACAACAAACTTCACACTGCTTATGTGTAATGTTCTTTAGTGCTCATGAGTGTTTGTTGCTTTAGCTCTGAATTCTACTAAACACAATATGCAAAAATGGTATTTTTTTCAGATATGTTACGAGAAGTTGTGTCACTAGCACTCAAATGTTTGCCTGTGCCTACTTGTTCCTCTTAAGACTTTTCTTCCTGAAAATGACCTGTTTCCCCTAGCTACCATCTCTTTCTTGTTCTCAATACTTTTTGATTTATGTTCATAATTACACTCATCTTATGTACATCTCTGAAAATAACTGTGATTTGACAGGCAACTGAAACAGTTTGTGGCTCACTCTGGGTCATGTGATGTATGAATAATACCACATTTCACCCTGGATACGTGTAAATTGCAAGTCAGTGACTTTTCTAGAAGGAAAACATGTTACATATTAGTAGGGATTATGTATAGTTGCTTTTTTTGGACTGACTTTCACTCTCCTTACTTATAACTTTGCCACTAGACTCTTGGGTTTGGGCATCTATCTTCCTTGCCTTCGAGGATTACAAATGCAACCAGAAGACACATAAAAGTGCATTAACTTGGATATGATCTCCAAGCCAGAATCTTCACCACAAAATTAAAGCCAGTAAAAAATTAAAGCCCTAGATTGACCATTAAACTTCTAGAAGTCTAATTATTTGAAGTTCAACAGTAACTGGAAGGTAATTTTCTCCCATGAACTTATCACTTACTTTTCAATCAGGTATAATTGTTACAACACATTCCTAATGAGAACAGTGCATTTCTTTAAACTGAATATATGTTAATGTTTAATGGCTACTTTTAAAGAAAGAGTAAATAGTTCTACAGGACTTCATAGTTTCAAAATAGATAACAATGATGAACTTAATTAAGCTTGATTCTTCATATTTGGATATGTAAGGCCCTTATCCAGACATCCTGAACAACAATCTGGGTTATGGATGCTGAACAATGCAGCATGTATTCAGTTGTCTTTGTGTCAGTATCTGTACTGTGCCCCAGCTTTGTCTTTTTGTTTATTCTCCTTCCTGTTCTGTAAAACACATCAAGACTTAATTCACGGTCTTCATATATTCAAAGTAGTTTTTTGATCAGATGGACAGATTTAAGGAAACATAATATGCTTTTCATACTGAATATGTTGAAAAAACGTGTAAATAGTCAATGGTCCTTTCTCTTCCACTGTTTCTGTGGTTGATCAGAAAGTCATATAGATGCCAAGATCTGGAAGATTCAGATTCAGAAAAGACATCTGGCATTCTGGCAGACTTTATAAGCATCATTCACAACAATATAGCACTTGCCGCTGGCTATGTCACCTGGTCAGGTTGTTGTCCTCTGTCAGAGTTTGTAACGTCCTATAATTGCTTTCCAGATCACTTTGTACTCTTGAAATGTCTGCATTTATACAGCATGTGTCCAGTAATAGGCTTCTTTGATGTATGTCAATATACAATGATCTTTGACACTGAGTAGATGAACTCTGCCCCATGTGGCAAAATATTCACCTGTTAAAGTATATTCCACTTTGTATGCAGCTGCCCTTCCTCACTGCCTTTTCACTGTTTGATGGAAACAAAGCACTACAACATGCAAACCGCATGGAATTTTCTCATGAATGTATTGCAGAACCTTCAGATATTCCTATTTCAGAAGCATAAATATCTCAGGATGAGCAACTTTTCTTAGCAAATCAATTACAGGTTTATCTGAATATTAAGAGTTGACTTACTCTTAGCAGGTTGACTTACACACACATAAAACTTCAAGATATCATACTACTGCTCCTCTTTTCTGTAACTTCATATCTTAACCTAGCCAAGAAAGGAGGATGCTCATAATAAATTTTAAAAACCAGCTAATCACTATAGCCTTTCTAATTTCATTCTACACAAAAACGGTATTTCTGATAACAGGATTATTTTTAATTGAACAGTCTTGTCCAAATTAATTTATTGCATGAAAGACTTTCATAAAAATATAAAAATGCACTATAACATCATTGATAATTGTTGTACAAAATCTATCATATATACCCTGCCTACAGGAACTGTGTGTATTCTCATCAGTCAATCAAACATTCTTCTAGAAGACAGAAGAGAAATTAGCTTGAATATTTCTCTACCAGTCTGGAATTGGTAAGTGGTTATAATGTTTTCCAGTCGTTGACAAGAGTTACTTTCCACATGACTTTTGAAACTTCTGCAAGAAATTTAAGACACAGTGACAGGCTGATCATACTCTAAAAATAACCCATCTCATCCTGTCCTTTATGATATATATCAAGGCCTAAAAAAAAACCCACTGGAAAAAAAATAGTGGGGTTTATTTGTTTTTCTTAATTTGTTTTGAAGATTGGGTAAAATTTCTGAGTATGAAACCTATTCAATGAAGTCCTCAAGAAGAGAGGAATATAAGAGGAATTCAGTGAGATGGTCATTCACATTTTCCCTCTCTTGGTTATCCTATTTTCTTTGTAGAAGTGTAAAAAACCTCCAATTAAATGACACTTTTCTTGAGGGGAAGAAAAATCAATAGACTGTTTCACACTATTTTTCCCTGTTGTTGGAAGCAATATATTTTCCATGCAGTGAACGCAGTAAGAAAAGCAACTGATTTTAAGCTATGAACTGACCCAGCCAACACTCAACAGAATGATAGCCTTTTTTGGTGTTCATTTGATATTGAGAAAAAGATTATTGCAATCAATATTTAACCACTAAGCATTACTTTAACATAATTTTCTACGTTGAGTATAGAAAGACAAGGTGATAAAGTGATAGGTTCCATAAAAAAGGCAAAAAAAGCACCCTGAATGTAGGGTGGTTTGTTTCATGAATACATTCTCTTCTGGTGTTGCCTATGACAAAGTCATTTTGACAGAGCTATGGGACTTTCTTCCACAGAATTTTCTTTGGCAGACCAAGGCACTTTTTCAGCATGATGATTGATCTCTAGATAGTCTCATTTTAATTTGGTTTGAATAATTTACACTAACTGCCATGAACTTGGCATCCTTTTTCAATAGCTGCTGATTTATTGCACCTAACAGTTCTCTAGTCTGTATAAAGGCAACACAGAGTTACAAAGAGTAGTACACGTAGTGATGAATTACAAACTCCACACTGTCATGATGAATTTTTAAAGTCTTTTCTAAGCTGGCAACAAACTAAAAGTCAATCAGAGCTTAGCTTAAAGCTCAGACCAAGCTTTGAGTTGTCCCTAGCACAATTAATTAAGAATGAAAAAAAGTTGAAAGCAACAAAATAAAAGGAACTTAAGCCAAAAATTGCACATAGCTCTGTCAGATCAGATAATATTTTTCTTCAAGGATGATATGAATTAATATCTGAATTCATACATTACATCCTAAGAAAACTCAAATGTTTCACCTTACACTACCCAAGACCTTTCTTGGCATAAGCAGTAGCTTGGGCACTCCAGCTGCATGCCTTAGGTTTGCAGCCAGCAGTCTAAAAAGCATCTAGCAATAGGCTGCAAAGAAGGAAGAAGCAAATTATCAGAGCTGGATGCACCTGTCTTTTGCTCAGCTGGTGGAATGATGTCAAAGAAAGGCATGAGTTTAGAGCTTTGTTACACTCCCCAAGCTGTCTGCCTCTGTCCAAAACTATCCTTACTATATCTTCCTTTCACTGTTTGGCCTAATTGTGTTAAACTTTTATGAATCTACCATATATGTCAAAATTATGACGTAGACATTTTATTGTTATTGGTTCTACTGAACAGTATCATTCACAAGTAATGTCTTTCCTTCTCCATGGAATAGGATTCCATAGCTCAAGGTTACTGATTTTCAAGGAATGAGCACTGATTTGACTATGAACACCAAGGAAAGATGTTTGTTTTGTTTTTTTTTTTTCTTTTCTTGAGAGACTACAGGAGTAAAGGAGAATATTGTCTGGTACCAGTAGTATAGACAGTACTACCATTATGCTTTTTGTTTTAAATGCATATGTCCAAAGCCTCTATAAAATATAAAAGAAAGTATTTGGAAGAAAAAAAAATGTAAATACAGTCAATAGATTTGATTATTGTACATGACTAACTTGTCTTTGATTTTGTCTACAGCAATGCTCTTTAAGCTTAATGATTGGGGTTTTTCCAGTAAAGCATATTTCAATAAAACAAGCAAAGTATAATAACATCTGCTCTTTATATGCATACACACAGATCAGTAATTCACAAATGTTGCAGCGTTAAACACTCATAAATTACAACCTAGCAAATTCAGATTACCTATGGCAGATTATCATAACATAGTCTAATTATCCTTACAAGGCAATATCAGAAAAAATGGTGTCAACATAAATGACACTCTCTCAGCATAGCTGCTCACACAGATCAGCATTAACTGCCACATAGCACCACTCAGCCTCTTAAATTTTTGAGATTTCACCACACTCAACATTTCAACCTTTCTGCTCCTTTCTTTTTCATAGCACCTAGCACCTATGAGTATAAAACTGAAACCACTGTAAAAAGCGTAATAGATCCCTTTTTGAACTCATAACTAATTAACAGATTGCTTGATTTTCTCCAGGTGAGTGTTCTTTTTCATAGTTCAGTCTAACCAGATTATAAAGCTCTTAGAAGCATTAGGTGTTTCTGAAGGTGGAGAATTTGTCCCATGACAAAATTCTCCATATCAAATTTTCCATGATACATTCTAAGAATAAAGTACTAGCTTTCTGGAGAAGTTCAGTCTCAAAGTTCAGACAAGAATTCAGAAGGAGAGGCCAGCTAGCAAAGTTGTGCAGAAGTATTGCGGAGATTGAGACCTCATGAGTAAGATGTTGATTCCCTGTCTCTAAAATATTCTGCATAGCAGAGACTACTCTTAAAATATGTCAATATGGGTCTACATTCCCAACAAAAGTCAGGGGTTTCAACAGCCTGTGAAAGGGAGGAAAAAGTTTAGAATTTTGCCAGGTGAAATGTTTGTATTTGGCCTGTATTTGTATTCACAAGAGAGTTTCCTACTTTAGCCTCATGCCCAAACTACCAAATTTACACAAATGCTTTCTTCTCTCTTTGCTATCACACTCTGTAGTATTTGGGCATCATTCTTATGTTCCCTGGTGTTTGAAAAGCATCTTCAGCCACATGTGAAATATGAATGTACACTTGGTGTACAACAGTTGCTACAACAACCAAACTAAGATTTATAATTGAAAGTGCTCCGGGTCTGCTGGTAAATATGCCAACAGTGGGGGCCAGAATTTCTTTTTAATAGTAGGCTTTACAATTAATAACTTTTAAGAATTCAGACTATTTTTAAACTGTGTCTTTTAAAATACCACTTTCCTGATATTTCTAGATATGTATTTTATATCCCAAGTCTTAAACCTAATTAAATGTGCTCTTTTCTCTAATTTTATTCTTTGGCAACTGTCTAGTCTTTTCTTCTTTTCCCCTGATCTCTCTTCATCCTCAGTTCCCTTTAAGGATCACTTTTCTTTTTCTCCTGTGTTCTGACTGTCAATTACAGTTCTTCCTGGCCTTAATTGCAGGGCTGATTTCCCTAATTAGATTCTTTTCTGTGCAGCTTTGAGACTTCTTCTTTCATATCATTCTTCAGTGCTGTCTTCTCTACCTTGACTTTGCCTGGGACTGGCAACTTCGCACTAGTTCCAGCTCAGAACTTAGAACAGACCCAACATAAAGGGCTGGATCATCAGGATCCTTGTCTCTTTGTACTGTCATGCAAACACAAAAGAAACTGTAAAGCCAACTGAAAAACAACTTGTCCCTTGTGCAGGGAAATCTACTGTATGACAGAAGTCTGCCAGAGATACTGAGGAGACCACAAGTTGTTCAGTCACAGATCTATCTTTCAGGTGCTGTGTTTTTCAGTAGAGGCACACAGAGAACAGATTAAAATCTGGGATAACAAAATAACTACGTCATTTCATCCACCCTAACTGTACCACAGACCTAAATATAGGTGATTTTTCTTGCTAAATATCTTCTTATTTGGGGTTCACTGTTACAATTTTTAAAACCTGGCTGCACTGTAATGGTACTGTATTAGCACAATAAAAAAGCGACACTAAAATGTATGGCAGCAACATATGTCCCAATGTCTTTGGACAGCAACTGCCTAGTTATTTACATGTACTTTGGAGTTACTGAGATTCGAGGAATTAGAAGGTGGTAACTTCTAAAAGCCTACCATAATTTTCTCCTAAACATGAGGGATAGCATGTGCTTTGACAGTGCCTCAGAGACTCAGCTCTGCAGGTTAGTCGACTCAAGAACTGTGCTGCTACAGGCGTTTACAAAAGTCTTGCTTTTCATTAAGAGAAATATTGCAACTGGATCACAAAAGCTCCACTCAGGATTCAGGTCTATGTGTTTTAGAAAGAGCCAAAGGACTTTGTAGTCCAAAGAAAAACACACACAAAAAGAAGAGTGACTGTAATACAATATATAGACAAAGTGATGATGGAATCACACTTTTCACATATCCGCTTATCCACCCACATACACTTTACACCAAAAGATAAGTAGTCTATTTCAGCGCATTTCTGATGAAATCATCCAGGAAGAAAGCAGTACTATGGCTGTAATCTCTTGTGTCTCACAGAGAAGCAGCGTATTACCTTCCTGCAGCACAGTATAGGCTGGGCAGCAGTCTATATTGCTCACATGGGTAAGTCACGTTTGGGAGTGGTTGAAAGTGTTTGCCTGGGAGAAGGGTACTTGCCCACACACCTTAATGCAAACTTCTCCTGAATTTGCTGTTATCTCTTTGTAATTCCTTTTGGAATTCTTATTTTCCAATTACTTGCTGGATTTCATACCAAATATGTGGGGTGTGGATTGCATCATGTCAGGTTAATTAACTTGGGTATTTCCATACAAGATAGCTTTCATCTCTCATCCTCTGTACATAGTCACAGTGCAAAGAAATGAAACAGGCAATAAAAAGGGCCTAGTCAAATCTTTTATCTAAAATATGACAAGGCTCTCAAATGTAAAAGGATTTCTGGTACATGCATTTTTGTCTCATTATTCCCAAGTTTTCAGCTCTCTGCACAGAAACTATTACAATTATAATATTCGAAGACTAAGGTAGTTCCTACAAATTTGGATAACCACAGGCTTATAGAATAATGGAAATTGGGAGAGATATTAGGAGAGTCTACACCTTGATCTAACAGGTGCTAACTTTACAGTTAGGTCACGCTATTCTGGACTTTCTGCAGTTAATTTTGAGCATAATTCTGAACAAACTCCCCAGCATCTCTGGGAAACCTGTTCCACTGCTTAACCACTCTTATTGTGCATTTTTTTACTCTTGTCCTGTCAACAGGCCAACACTAAGAGTCTGTCTTTGTCTTCTGTATCCTCTGCCATCAGGTATTTATACACAGTAGGATCCCCCGAGTCTTTTCTTCAGGCTAAACAGCTCCAGCTATTTCAGCACCTCCTTGTATGACATGCTCTAGCCCTTTGATCATCTTTTTTGGATTTGCACTGGACTTGCTCCAGTAAGTCCATATATCTCTTGCACTGCAGAACTCAGAACTGGACACAGCACCCAGACACGGCTTCACAGGTGCTGAGGAAAGAGAAAGAGTTGCCACTCCTCAACTCACTGGTGAGATTTTCCTAGCTCAGCCCAGGATGTGGTAAATCCTTTTTGTTACAAGGGCATGTTGCTGGCTCACAGTCAATTTATTGTTCATCAGGACACCCATCTCCTCTTCTGCCAAGCTGATTACCAGCTTTTTCACTCTCGGCATGTCGTGGTGCATGGTCTTATTCCTCCCAGGACTTTGCGTTTCCCTTGATGAATTTCATGAGGTTCTTGTCTACTGACTTTTCCACCCTGTCAAAGTCTGAATAGTTGTACAACCATCCAACACATCAAACACTCCTCCCAGTTTTGTACCATCTGTAAACTGCCTGGCAGAAAAGGACATGGGGCTGTTGGTCGACTGTCGGCTGAACGTGAGCCAGCAGTATGCCCGGGTGGCCAAGAAGGTCAACAGCATCCTGGCCTGTATAAGGAACAGCGTGGTGAGTAGGACTCGTCCCCCTGTACTCGGCACTGGTGAGGTCCCACCTCGAGTACTGTGTCCATTTTTGGGCCCGTTACCACAAAAAAGACATTGAGGTGCTGGAGCAGGTCCAGAGAATGGCAACAAAGCTGGTGAGGGGTCTGGAGAACAAGTCTTATCAGGAGCAGCTGAGGGAGCTGGGATTGTTCAGCCTAGCCAATAGGAGGCTGAGGGAAAACCTTATTGCTCTCTACAACTACCTCAAAGAGGTTGTAGAGAGGTCAGGGTCGGTTTCTTCTCCCAAGTCACAGGCAAGAGGAAATGGCCTCAAGTTGAGCCAGGGGAGGTTCAGATTGGATATTAGGAAAAATTTTTACACTGAAAGGGTTACTAAGCATTGGAATGGGCTGCCCAGGGAAGTGGTTGAGGCACCATCCCTGGGGATATTCAAAAGACAGGTTGACATAGCGCTTAGTGACATGGCTTAGTAATGTGTTTGGTTTTTTTCAGAGTTAGGTTGATGGTTGGACTAAATGATCTTAAAGATCCCTTCCAACCTAGACAATTCTATGATTCTATGAATTCAGTTAGTTTTTAATCCAAATCACTGTCCATTTACATGGACTGTATCAGTCTGTCTATGAGGATACTTTGTGAGACAGTTTTGAAAGCCTTGCTGAAGTCAGGAGAACCAATATCCACTGCTCTCTAGTCATCCACCAAACTATCTTAGCATAGAAGGTTATCAGTTTGGTTAAGCAAGATTTCCCCTTCATACACCCATGCTGACTACTCCTGATCAACTTCTTTTCCTGCACGTATTTTGAAATGGTTTCCAGGAGCACTTCCACCACTACCTTCCCTTCATACACCCATGCTGACTACTCCTGATCAACTTCTTTTCCTGCACGTATTTTGAAATGGTTTCCAGGAGCACTTCCACCACTACCTTCCCAGGGATCGAGGTGAGGCTGACTGGCCTGTACCTCCTTCTGACCCTTCTTACAGATATTCACTTTCTTCCTCAGCACTCATGGGCACATCCTGTCAGGTACCATAGACTTGTGTATATTCAGTTGTCACGGTTTATCCTCAGACAGCAACAAAGAAACATGCAGCTGTTCTCTCGCCCCCCAGCAGCCATGGGGGAGAATCTGAAGAAAAAGGGAAAACATGTGGGTTGAGACAAGTCAGTTTAACAGAAGAGCAAAGGGAACAGGAAAACAACAATAATACTGATAGAGGAATGTACAAACACGAACCTGGATGTCCCAGCCCACTCCAAGAAGGACCACAGCTCCCTCCCCCTGCCAGCTCCCAGTTATAGACTGAGAATGGCTTCACATCATAGGGAATACCTGTGTCCCCTGCCAGATCACAGGGAAAATTAACACTATCCCCACCAGAACCAGGCCATCAGTTTATTTAGTTCCCTAACCTGGTCCTCCTGTACTGAGGGTGTCTTTCATGCTCCATACTCCCCTGGGATTCCCAATGGTTGTTCTTGCCAGAAGACTGAGATCAAAAAGACATTAATTACTTCAGCTTTTTCTGTGTCCTTTCTCATGAGATCCCCTGCCCTATTCATCATCAGACTAACATTTTTCTTAGTCTTCATTTTGCTGCTGATATACCTGTAGAAATGTTTCTTGTTTCCCTTCATATTCCTTGGCAGATTTGATTCCAGGTGGGCTCTGATTTCCTAAGAATGTTCCAGCATGTTCAGACTGCGTCTGTATATTCTTCCCATGTCATTTATCTCCTTTTCCACCTCTTGTACTTTTTACATATAAGCTTTGTCAGAAGCAGTTTGTTTATCCTCTTGCCACATCTGCTTCATTTCCTGCTCATTGGGACGGACCATTCTTGAGCTTGGAAGAGGTGATCCTTGAAAATCAATCAAGTGTTTTAGAGCCCTCTTCCCTCCAGAAATATATAACACAGAATTCTTTGAAGCAGATTCCTGAATTGACAAAAGTTCTTCTGAAGTCCAGGGTTTTGATCATGTATTCTGCTTTGTTCACTACTTTCAGGATCCTGAACACTGTCACCTTGTGGCCACTGCAGCAAAGACTACACTTGAACTTCACATCCCTGAGCAGGTTCTTCTTTTTTGTAAAAATCTGGTCCAGCAGAACATCACCCCTCATCAGGTTCTCAGTGACATGTCAGCAAACTGTTTTTAATGCACTCCAGAAACCTCATGGCTGTGTCCTGCTGTTTTGCTCTTGTAGCAGATATAGTGATTGTTAAAGTCCCTCATGAGGTGCAGAGAATATGAATGTGAAGCTTACTCTGGTTGTCTGAAGTGGTCCTTGATCAGACAGTCTGTAGCAGGTGATACCCCAAAATTATCCCCATTGGTCAGCCTGCTAATCCTGACCCATAAACTCTTAGTCCACTCATCACCCATCCCAAGGCAGAGAGGCATGCATTCCTGCCTTTCTCACATAAAGGGCAACTCCCCCTCCCTTCCTACTCAGTCTGATTTCCTAAAGAGCCTGTGTCCATCTGTTGCAGCACTCCAGTCATGAGCTATCCCGCCATATCATCCTGTCACCCCAAAGAGATTGTAGCTCTGCAACTGCACACAGGTCTCTAATTTCCCCTATTTGTTCCTTACATTGCGTGTACAGGCACTTTGTCGTGCTCATCTCCCAGAAAAGGTATGAGAGCTTACCCCAAAATTCTGTCCTGTATGCACTCTACAGGTCATAAGGTTACCTGACTTCAACACAGTTTTGTTGATTATAAAACTTATATCACCCTAAATGCTTAACCCATTCTACCACTTCCTCACTTGACTTTCGGTCATCCTCTCCCCATCATTCCCAGTTTAAAACTCTCCTTGTCAAGTTGACTACCCAGTTAGCAAAGATGAATTTATCCCATTTAGTCAAGTGGATCCCATGTCTTCCAAGCAGTCCATGATCCTCTAAGAGTGTTCCATGGTCAGAGACACCAAACCGCTGTGGTTGATACCAGCTGTGCAATCAATTGTTGACCTGTGGGATCCATCTGCTCCTCCTTCAGCCATTTTCTGTCACTGGCAGGATCGTGATCAAGGAGAGCACTATCTGAGCCACTTATAGCCTTGACCACTGTCCCCAGAGCCATGAACACATGACACTTTCCAGATATCTCCAGGCAGTATTGTTGGTGCCCATGTGGAATGACGGCAGGGAGTAAGAGTCTGAGGGCCAAACAAGCCTTTCAACAACATCCCAAATACAAGTCACAGCAAGCAGTAAATGTCCCCAGAAAACAGGTTGTAAGGTTGGGTCCTCTCTCACCCCAGCAAGGAGTCTTCCACTACTACACTCACTGCTTTCTTCTGCTGCTCCTCCATGGCTGATGCTTAGCCACCATGGTTGCTTTATTTGACAGAGCTCCCAGACTCTCATCTGCTAGGAGTACACTGAATCTTTTCCATAGTTCCAAAGCTTCAGATAAATCAGGAACCCCCATCTCAGTGCCAGAAGTCACCAGCTTTCAGATACTGTCTGCCCCTTCCTTGGTACAATTAGAGGTTGGTGTTCATAAAGCTGCAGGGTCTCAGAGACGATCTGGTCAATCTCTTTCTTGTCATATCTGGTGCTGCAGCTCCTTTTTTGGCAACCCAGATCCCCAGTAAGTTCATATTCCATGCAGACTAGAAGACCATTCCCTGGTCCTATTCTGCAGGTGATATTCAGCCAGTCAATCTCCTGCAGGCAGTCTGCATGGAGTTATTCTAGACCATCAAGTCTTGCAAAGGCTTAGCATCAGCTATATAAAATCTTCCCATCATTTGGTTCAAATATCTCTTCAACTCTTTAAGCAGATCTGGAAGTCACTGGAGGCATATTCCGATAGATCATGCCTTTCCACAAATAGTTTCTTATTGTATTTGTTTAGTCACTTGAAAAGAACTCTACCTGTGGCAGAATGACGTGTAAAATATTTGAAGTCCAGATTTCATTTAGAGGCCTGACTCACCACACATTTATTTCAATGAGTGCTAGAGTTGTGAACCCACTGTCTCCCAATTTTTTTGCGCTGAGAATGTAGAAAGAGAGATTTAGTGTCTTCACATTGTGCTTCCATCCTTCAAGAAACATCAAATACAATATATGGGAGGTACACTGAGTGACATTGTTGTAAAAGAGCTCCAGTTTCAACTTCTCTTCTTTCAGCATAGGTGTTCAGACTGAGAGACTGATTCTGAAAATTTAAACTTAATAATGCAGTGAGAGCTAGGAGAATTGCTTATATGCATATTTACAGTAGTTTTACGTAGTTTGATTTATACATTTGAGTAACATAGCCAATTTATTGTTACAGGTGTCAATTAAAAATTGTAGTTACAATCCATGTACCCCAAAGACATTGTACCCTGAATATGTGGATCCCTGTGACATGGAACCATAGACACACATATTAGAAATTTTATAAAGGACAGAAAAAAAATGTAAGCATATTATGAAAATGGTTCGGTTTAAGTCCATTCAAACTAATGATTGAAATAAAAATCAAGAAGTGTTGAACATAATGTTTCCCTACAGTCTGAACACACTCAGTTTACTGTTTCACCTTTAATTTCTGCAGTACAAAGAAATCCAGTTAATCTGTCTTAATCTGGTCTTTAAAGATCAGTATTTCTTATTGTTAACAAAGGTGTTATCCTTTATACTGCATAGATGCTCAGTATCTCTTGCATTTCACTAGCAAAAAAAGACAGGTTTGCTATTTGTTAACTCCTAGAATTATCCTTTCACCTATGTTTATTTTGCAAGCATCCATCACCTACGGAAGATTTCTTCTGTCCGTATTGCTGTCACTTTTCCCACATTTCTTTTTATGACAGGAATGACAACGTTATTTCATTACTCTCTAGTCATTTACATTCCTTTTTTTTCTGTATTTCTCTACTTAGAAATAATTTTTGGAGTAAGAATACCTTCTTTAATGTATACTTAGGCTTTTCCTCTCAGCCCAGTTCTTCTCTCTCTTCCACTCTACTAATTAATTCCTGCTAATTAAGAGTATATTTAGAAAACTTTGTTTCCAAATACAATGTGCCTAACATTGGAACAGGGATGCTTCTATATATAAATATATTATGTTGTAAAACTGTATGTATTTTAGTTAGCTAAATATCAACATTTCTTAAATATGAAAAGTCTTTTCCTAATAACATTAATAATTTTATTTGATCTAGGCTCTTGCTTGCACAGATGTCTTGCTATTCAATATATATACCAGTATAAAAATTTCCAAGAATTTAAATTATTTTTAAACACTACACCAAAACAAAATGGAGAAAATTCCATACAACTTAAACTGATCAGTTTATGCTCTCAAGCATAGGAATTAATCATTCTTATTTTACTGTAGAGAGCAGAAGTGCAGATGTTATTAACAGAAGTGATTGGTTTTTTTTAATCTTGACTATCTAATTTGCTCTATCTACCTAGTTTACTCTCTTTAAGTAAATCCTCTGATTGATAATGCTGCAAAAGTAGAAAAGGTTTTCTTATAAACTTTGTGTTGTTTTTCTTCCAGTACGTCAACCTGTTCTTGTGAAGACAGGCAAATAATTTCTCAAATCTCCCAGAAACATTCAAGAGTAGAACAGACCAAGTCATGTTTTGGAACTGATAACTATGAAAAAAAAAAAAAGTGTAATTAAAGGAAGAAATTAGAGAGTTTTGGATGGGCTTTTTTCATGCATTCATGAAAGTCATGAGACATCATGAGAAGTTCTCCTCTTTCAGCTAAGAACTGTAAGTAGCTGACCCAGGACCTCACTAGATGTAAAAGTCCGATTGGAAATATTCTGAACTATGGTGAAAAATCATTTGAATAACTAAAGAAATTGTTATTACCTTCTGTAAGCCAATAACGGACATCAAAGTTATTAACATTACACTCTTAACTGTGACTGAACTTCACCTAAATATCAATTCTTTTTCAATTCAGATTAAAATTAATTTGGAAAGTAATTTCTGCAGAAATAGAAAGGAACATGACCTTGTTCCAACTGAGCTGGAAAGTATGCAAGTTCCTCTTCATTATTATTCAGCTAGGGAAATAGTTGACTTTGGGAAACTAATCTAAAGAGGGCATGTTGCATGATTAAAAGAAGTCTCTCATTTTTTAGCATAATTTTCCCTACAATAGGAGTACAACAACCTTAAATTTTCTATATAAAGGACCAAAAAGTTATTTTGAAAAGCTATATATTAGAAAAACATCTTCCATTGCTTTCATTCTCACAGTGCAGAAGGTTAAATTTATCTACTGACATCTTTAAGCCAACTCCTGGCCCTCAGGTAACTCCATATTAAAAATATATCCTGAGAGAGAACAGTTCAGGCTCTTATTGTTATGTCAGTTATCTTCTTTCTCTTAGTCCTTCATCATCCATCAAATATTCATTCTTTCTAATACAGAAGGCTCATTTCCTTTGTTGACAAAACTGCAGCCCCTTGAGAACATATCTGTTTTATTGCAATTGCCCATTTCAACCCCAATAATGTACCTAACCTCATAGATATAGCTGCTAAAGAAACAAGATTAAGCTAAGAGTTCAGTAAAAATGTTTCCTTTGGAGAAAACATTCTTGGAACTTCATTCTGTACTAAAATTTGATGTAAACTGAGTTCCCAAAAACATCTAGGGCTGATAGAAATAAACCAGTCTCTTTTTTTGTCATTGGCATATAATAATATATGACTTCTCAAAAATCATGATGGAAGGAGACAGTTTCCCACTTGACATCAATGAGAGCAATCTGAAACATGCTAATTGGAAGGATTTCAAGCAAAATGTCTACTCTGGCATTGGTCATAATAAGCATGTAGGGTAAAGAGCCCTCATCACGGCACACTTCATGGAAATTCACTCCACTGACTGAAAATCTACTTCAGTGGATGTAGCACATACCCAGGTTCCAAAACAGAGAATTAGCAACATGAAACAGTTACACAGTGCCTTGAGGAAACAAAATAATATAGTTTCAAGGAAAAGATAGCCATCTGACTTTAAAGGCAAAAAATGCAAATCATAACATGATGACTAATGAATGCAAAGAACAGCAGAGAAAGAACCTGAAGCTTATCAGACTTGAGGAAGAGCCATAGAAATTTGTTTGGTGTTTGAAGTAGCTTTTTCACAAATGACCTACAAAGTTTGCATGGAGGGACATGTATCTTACGCAACGTCTGGGAAAAAAAAATCAAAATGTAAAAAAGTAAACTTGAGAAGTTTCTAAAAAATCTTACATAAATGAAGCAGCCTACACCTGTAGGCAATAATCCTTGTGCTAAAAAAACAGGTGAAAGATCAGTGAAATAGAAATCAATACAGAAAATGGAAAAAAATAGAGAGAAATTCTGATTTGAACTGAAAAGCATACTTTAAGTCTCTGTCATAGGGAAAAGAAACTGAAGGCAAACTGCAATAGCAGATAAAAAAAAAAGAGTGGTGCAAGAGACAATGTGATTCAGCATTTCTGGCAGCCAGTATTACTAATGACACCTAAAACTAGACAAAGTTTTGTCAGGCTATACAGAAAACAAATTGGCATGGTTGTGTACGCAGGATGTGAAAAGCTGCTACATGCTCTTTCTACTCTATTTTGGCCCTGTAGTTTGAATGATCACACCAGCAAAACTCTTGAATGTTATTCCAGATGAGCAATATCTGGACATTCTAGATAATCAGTGTAGAAGAGCTAAATGTTACAATACTGATCAACACTTTCATAACAAACCAAATAATGTGTAAAAATAGCATGCCACACCAGGTTCAAACAGTCATGAAAAAACAAATGCCCTTGAAATCCAAGGACAGCCAATGTTACTTTAGGAAATCATCAGGAAGTTACACTAACTAACTTTTCTAAGTCTGTTAAGCCAATAGCAGTAGCAAAGACTAGAGAGGCCTTTCAACATTGAGGCGTCAGCAATATTTAGGAGAGAAAGCAGTGCAACAGCAGAGCAGAAAGAGAATGCTCAAAAGGTAATGTTAGTGGAAAAAAGAGAAAAATTATGGCTTTTGAAACTTTTTAGTCAAAAAGTTATGGGCATTTGCTAAAAACACTCCACTATCTATGTAAAGGAACATCACCAGTTTCCATCACTATTGGAAGGAAACAGTGCATGTTTGTGGGAATTCAGGCATATATACTAAATCCCACACAAGTCTGTCAAAAAGAAACCTGTGCGGAAATTCGGATACTCATTAAAAAACTAATTACAAACCTTAGCATAGAGAAGGACATATTTGATCTCCACACCATAAAGCAAGTGGAAATAGCTGCAAGTGCCAGAGAGGAAGGGAACAGATTCAATTTTATCTCTTGAACATTACTAGCACAGAAAAACAGCAGGAATGAACAAGGACATAAAGCAATTCTACAATTTCTGTTGTTCAACTCTAATAATTACCATGCTGGAATTCATGTGAATAGTACAATGAAATCAGCACTGATTAACAGTTTATATTTTAACTTCTATATGACAGTCTGTTTAACCCAGGATTTTCATTATACAGAATGTTCTCCTTACACAATGTAAGAATATTTATGCATTTTAGTTTAATAAGTATTAAAGCCACCTGTAAAATAAAATGACAATTTAAGTTCAGTTCAAATTCTCTAGAAAATTTCTTACAGATCGTCAACTTTATGGTAACCTCTTCTTTATATTAAGGTAGATTGGACAGGTTTGAATCCAACCCAGTTCAGAATGCAATCCCAAAATCTGTTTGTTGTGGCAGAACAATAAAGTCTAATGTGAACATACTATATTTAATATGAGCCTTCATAATTTAAAAGTTAACTATTGAAGTACATTGTATGTCAATACACACATTATAATAAATATATCTCTGTATAAATATAAAACACACACGTGAAATCAACAATTTCAAGCCTAAAAAACCCACAACAAACTCAAACCATAGATATATCCATAAAAGAAAACACATTTTAATGAAACTTTGCTTCTAACATTTTCTGTTCCTCAGAAATCCTCCTGTGAGGTTTTTATTTCAAATATGAGGTCCCTGCTACAGGCATATTTACAAGACCCAATTTGTTCTTACAATCTTATTAAATCAAGGAGGCAAGAGGCATTAATGTTCTGAAGTAGTATATGGTAAATTCCTGTGTGAAGAGCCAGGAAAAAAAATGTATTTTCTGTATTAGATTGGCACAACTGAATATATCTTAGCTTTGAAAGGTACCACACTAAAATTCATCAATACGGATTGATGCAGCAACATGGTCTCAGCTTGGGCTGGGATTAAGTCTTTCTGTAAAAGAAAATATCATTCAAATTGTACCCATACCTAATTCTTGGCCTTCACTTGGAGAGAAGTGTGGCAGTGGGGCCAGTTAGTACCATTTGTAAAGGGGGCATGAAAAGGTTGAAGTTCTTAAGCTCACTTCACCTCATTTATTCTCTAAGTGTTCAGGAAAAAAGTACTTCCTTCTTTCGTCACTGGCTTTCATTCTGGGTCCTGCTGGGTTGGTGCTCTAAGGCAGCCTGTGAGGATGTCAAATACTTCAAAATCTGTGAAATCACTAATGAGTCAAGAACCTTCAAGCAAACCTGTTATTCTTTACATACAAGAAGTAATCATAAATATTCCAATGAGTTATAGATGTCTTGCTTCCGGACAAAGCAAGATAGACAAAATAAAAGACAGCAAGTAATATTCATCCAGTCACCATAGTTAATAAGTAGATGCTGAAGTTCATTGCCATTCTGCTGTAGCTGAGTGAATTCTTTTTTTTTGGCCAAAGGAAGAGTCTTTTCACTTCCTTCAAATGAATACCCTGCTCACAGTGCAGTTATTTTATTTTACTTTAAATTTGCAGAGGTGAAGCAATATTATAACTCATATATTGTTTTGTGGCTGGAAGCAATGGGGCAAATTCTGAATTATATCCTAGGGAGAGTACTTAAGCAGGAGATGGGAGAAGGATGTTAGAAAAAGGAAGGTATTGAGATTACAAAACATTGTTGGATTGTTGTCCTTGAGAGAAAGATGTATACCACTTGATGCACACAGTAAACTCAGTCTACAGAGAGCAGGACCTTCCCACAAATACAGCTTTACCTAACTTTACCAAATGCAACTTGCCCTAGGCGAGCCATACAAAAAGCTGTCTAATAATTAAAACACTTCTCTACATTTTCAGTAGCCTCTTCCATAGTTAATTTATAGTATACAACTTATAAAAACAGGGGTTTCAGAAGGTATTTTAAAACACTATTATTTAAAAGTCTGTTTAGTGGTGCTGCAGCATACTTCTAAATATTAAATCAGTCTATTTAATTCCTTTCTCATCTAATGAGGTTTGGATGACATTTTAAGCATTTTTAGAAATTTAAGCATTTTAGAAAGCTGGAAAAATAAGTACTGTAGAATTTTCAGTAAAATTACAGTATACAATTCTGTACTGTCCTCCTTTCTAGCTTGTACTGCCATTATACAGAAATGGAAGTATGTAATTTCCCTCAAAGACAAGATCAGTGCTCCCCTCCCAGTAAAACAAATTAATACAGTCTATGGAGAAAAGTTGTTCTTGTCAGCAGATTGGGGGCTGGAGGATTCCCTTTCTCTCTAAATTGTCAGTTTATCTCTTAGAAAAAATTGGTGCAAAACCAAAAGATCTCTACAAGCTGTATCAACTAAATGAACTACAACGTGGGCTGAACTGGACTTCAAGAATTAATAAATCTTTGACCAGTTCACTAATTCCTACACTAATCATTTTTGTCCATGCAATTCCATATCAGCACAATCAGACATTTCCATCTCTAAAGTTAGCAACTGCCAAGCAGGATTTCTCTCACATAGCTAGTCTCAAATCCACTTACAGTTAGGGTTAGATCATCTCTTACATCAGAGGTTATGTTCCTCTTTGCATGAAAGCTCTTGTAGATCCCTATTTGTCTTTTTTGTCTTTCAAGGAATTCCTGGCAACTCAAGACCTTAAATATTGACAGGTTAATTCCAGCAACCTTAGCTGTCTGAAGAAAATATCTTCCATCAGATTATAGTCCATTTTCCTCCTTACACAATTCTGAGAAAGGACTTCCCCAGCAGGAAGAGGAATAACATTAGTTCATTAGCAATCATATTAACAATGGGTAGGGACAGGGCTCGCCTTGTCAGGTATAAAAATGTTTTAACAACAATTAGCTCCCTATTTCCCACACTGCAGTAATAGTTTTCATTGACAAGTTTGCCAAAATTTTTTGAAAACAACTCTTGTTTTTCTCACTTAAATAATCATTTACCAGTCTTATATTCAGCATAATATAATACCCTGTGTTATTTTACTTACTGTGCCTGCAACCCCTTAGGCTGAAAGGTTTTTGAAATTGCCAATGGTCTCATACAAATGTAAAGGGCCAATTTTCTCTTCCCCAAGAAACAAAAATGAAATACTTGGGTTGGGGGTTTCAAGGATTTACCCAGAAAAGTACTTCATTCTCTAACACTGCAACAAACAATAAGGGAACTTTTATGAGATAACAGTAAAGAGAGAAAAAATAATTGTATGAAATTCTGGAAGTCAAGCTGAGTGTCAAATTTGGAGTCCAGAACAGAAATAGCCCAAAATCCTAATGTTTTTGGAGACACTTCTATGGAAAATTCTGTTATTTTGATCTTTTCCATACTACCCTGGAACACATTGTACCTGTTTTTCAACTCTAGAAGCTGAAAGTACAATTTTAGAAATTATCAAACTCAAAGGGAAGAGAAGTGACTGTTTGAACGTTGATTCAAAACCTGTCATTTATGTTATCTATACTTGGTCCAATTCAAGCATCAGCCAAAATAATCTGAATGTCCTGATGTAGCCTAAGAACTGGCTGCAATTTTTCATACAGATGGGTTTTACGGAGATAAAATTACATGTGTTCAGCCATGACCTTTTCAAAATACTTTTCTAAAAAGAGGAGGTTGAATAGAGATTTATAATTAATAGGGTCCTTTTTTTTTGTTCTTTTTTTTATGAGGAATGGCTTTTTATTATAGGAATAATTGTTGCTTCAGAACTCTGACAGGGAATTTGCCTGTTCCCAGTTATAATTGTGATAATATATAATATTAGAAGCCTCTACTTCTCTTAGGATTAAAAAGAAATGCAAGGACAGAGGTAGAAATGCATGACAGAGGAAAGAGTGGCAACAGTTACCCCATGGTAACTGTCATTTGCATTTGCACTTGCACATTTTCTAATGTCATTTTTATGATATTAGAAAAGTATAGAGCTGAATCCAGTGGACAAGAAGCAGTACTAAACATTGATCAGCTTTCAAGTGAGCAGTTTTAAGCATATAGCCTGTTGTACTTCTAAGAATGTTTCTTACCCCTGCTGAAAATGTTGTCTTTTGCATATTCTTTGTACACTAGTGTCATGGTTTCAGCTGTGATGGATTTAACTTTCTCGCTAGTAGCTGGTGCAGGGCTATGTTTTAGATTCATGATGAGTAGTATTGATAGTGCACTGATGTTTTTGGTTGTTGCTAAGCAATCAAGGCCTTTTCTGCTCCTCACACCACCCTGCCAGCAAGTAGGCTGGGAGTGCACAACAAGCTGCAAGGAGACACAGGTGGGACAGCTGACCCCAACTGACTAAAGGCATATTCCATACCATATGATATCATTCTCTGTATATAAATCTAAGGGAACAAGAAGGAAGGGAAAATGTTCGGAGTTATGGCATTTGTCCTCCCAAGTAACCATGATGCACAATGGAGCCCTGCTTTCCTGGAGATGTCTGAATACGTGCCTGCTAATGGGAAGCAGTGGATGAATAATTGGTTTGCTCGGCTTGTGTGCACAGCTTTTGCTCTACCTATTAAACTCTCTTTAGCTCAACCCAAGACTTTTTTCTCACTTTTACTGTTCTGATTCTCTCCCCCATCCCAACCGGGGTGAATGAGTGAGCAGCTTTGTGGTCCTAGTTGCTGGCTAGGGTTAAACCACAAAACTAGAAATACTAAAACAAGGCATGTTGCATTTCAGACTACCTAATCATACCCGCTCCCTTACAAGACTCCACTTTGACTGCCATGTATCTTGCTATTGAAAAAACAGAACCACTTCTTACCCAAACTCAGGGGGTGCAATGGGGTTCTCTTCCTCTGCCTCTGTCTCTTCCATGTTCTCTCAGAAGTAGGAAAGAAGGGAACTTCCAAAGTGCACTCTTCCTGTGAGAAAGTAAATGGAAAGATCCCCTGTGACCTTTGATGATAACTCACCAATAACATTGTCTCAGCAAATAAGTTAAATCATTTGAAACATTTAAGAAAATAAAACATCACATCAATCTTTAAGGTCAAATCTATAACTCTCTTATCAAGAGTCTGTTTTTAAAATGGTCTTGTAGTTTAAGATGGACATGTGGCAAAGCACCCGAGGTGATCTTTGACTCATAAACACAACACAATAGTAAGGTAAAAAAAAATGTTTAAAAAGTGATAACTGATTTCAAGCTTTCATTTGAGAATGTAGTTCCCTTACTCCAATTCTCAACCTCTCCTCGGTGCCATCAAAATTCCCAGAGCATATATGTGTTTCCTATTCCTCTCTTAGGGTCCTTAGTCCAGCCAGTCCTACTCAATGCCTTCAGGGAGGTGGCATGTGAAATTAGTTAAGTAAGAGAAGAAAGGAGAGGTGTGATAAGAAAAAGTCAGAAGGCATGAAGACTACCCTGGCAGTGGACTGAAACCACTGTAGTCTACATCAGAAAATGTCTCATATAGCTGGACAGAAAAATTCATAATTGGCTTGCTTATTATAAAACAATTATTTTTTGTGAAACCAATAATAAAATTTGTCTATGAGATATGTTCCAAAGCAAGGATACATAAAGTTTAGCGGTACAGTATGAAATTATTTCTGTCCTTCACAGGCATAACAGGATACACTCCATAATTGCAAGACAACACTTTATTTCTCAAATAGCAGAAAATACACTTCTTTCCACTACAATCTTAAACAGCCTGTATTTTCCTCTGGAGTTTTAATGCACCTATCGTTAGTTCTGAATACCACTATATGCATTCTGGACTTGGGGTCCAAAAGTAATTTAGACAAAAGTACACCATAAATGATTCTTACACAACATAGAGCAGAGCAAATATAGCAGGAATACTAGTAGATATGTTCTGATATATGCATAGTTTTGAGGCTTATTTTAACTAGAGGTTGCTTAACTACCTTAGCCCATCTATTGAACTTAAGAAATACTGTGCTGCCTGGTGGCAAGAAATTGTTTGCTCAGAACACCCACTAAATTAATAGGTTATATAGAATAGCAAGTTTATCACAAAAAGAAATAAATTCTGTCTTTTACTGAGATTCATTTAGCAAAGGAAAAGAGAGAGGCAACCAGTGACCACCGGTGATTCTTAACTCCCCTTAATCTTCCCTGTGCTTAAGTTAGACCTGACTCTGATGTTAAATAAGAGCTTCTGGCTACCCAGAGTAAGATTTGTTGCACTACTAATCATCTAAAACTTTAGTGTCTAGTTCATATTCATCATCTAGGCTCTAGTCAATGAAGAAAAAGAGCCCTCTTTAGCTGACAATTTATCCAATTTTAAAATGGGTTTCTAAAAGAGATGAGATTAACTACCTCGACTTATTCCATGGACTGAAAAAGGAGTTGAGACAACTTCCTCTGATGAAAAGTCTTGTTTTTAGCCTGACTCAGGTGAGACTCATGTCATCTTAAATAATCAACTAGCACTTGTTTGTGTGTCATAAGCTTTTATGGGTCCACATGCAACACCACCTACCACAGAGTTTCCAGCCAGGCAGCTGGCATTGGACTTGTATCTCTGCACAGATTAAGCAGCACTACCCATGAAACTATCTCTGCCATTACAGATGCATAGCCGGAAATTAATTCTACTGAAATCTGCTGAGTGACATCAGCAATGTCAGAAAAGAATTAGAATAATGATTATACAAAAGCAGTGTAGTTAAATTCTCCATTAATGTGATTCATCTGACCAAGCCCTCATATATGACATGTCTTCATACAGTTTTTTAACACGCTGACTCCACAGAATGCACACAGTGAGTACCACACACCTTATATACACATATGCTTTGTGAAACTTTTGCATTGTCTGGTCTCACTGTCCACAATATGAGCTATCTTTCAAGACGCAGCAGAGTGTTTCCAAATAGTGCATATTCTTCAAAGGCTATAGTTTTTCTTACAACTTTTTTTCCTCTGATGTGCAGTAAGTTTTCAAGTATTCTGCTTCACAAGTCCAAAGAATCCCAGGGTCAGGCAGAGACCCACCTTGTTGTCATCAAGGAATGTACTGCATAGCATTCAATAACAGTGTGATTGGTGAATCCTGTCTCAAAATCTCTCCAAGGTTTGTATTCTCTGTGAGGTTTTAATTCAGGTGGGCTACCTAACTATTTTTTCTCCCACTTTGTCTCAATTTTTGATATAACTTTAAACGTGACCACAGTATTGCATCCTTCTCTTCCTTTTTCTCAGCAGCCAGACTCCCTAAGCAAATTTCTACTTAGTACAAGTTTCTTTGTAGATGCTCCACCTGTAAATTAACAAAGCATTCCTGCTGTAGCATTTGCCATTGGCAAGTCAGTGTTAATTGTTCCAGCATTGCCAACCATGTCACTGTAATAGGACATCTACAATGTCCACCACAAGCTAACCATGGTATTACTTGTTATTATTGCTACATTATCTACTTGTATCTGTTGTGAATTCCCACTTATAACCACTCACAAATGCCACTTGCATTACGTTCTGCAAGATCTCTACATTATAAAAATTCTAGTGCAAAAGGCAATTTAGAGTTTAAAAATTTTGTAAATTAACACATTGTAAGGTGATTTATACAAGAAAAGAGTTCAAAAAACTTTCAGTTCAAGAATTCCAAAGCACTACATTTCTCATGGGTGTTCTCTCAGTATTGGTGCTATTCACAGGACTTGAGATCCCGGATCCCAGATATCTCTGCTGTCCTTTGAAATTTTGATCCTTGTCTCTACCATAGTCTGTAAACATTTTTTACACCTCCAGATTTACAAAATCTACAGTGGGAGTTGAGGGAAATAGGGGCTGAATGGGGAACTGTTTTGATATATGCTTGAGTTTCAAGCTTATTTTAACTGCAAGTGCCATCATTGTGCCTTTCACCAACGTGTGAAAATATTTGGTTGAGCCCCTAGACACTAGACCCATACTTGTAATCTGAAACTGTGAAGGATCTTGTAAACTAATTCTGAACTGAAATCTCATTTCACCTTAGCTAGTGAGTTTCATGACTGAATAAAGAGTAAGATGTACAGAAGTGGATGACTTCCATAATTTTATAGCAAACTTCTAGCTCTAAGTTTGACATATTTGAAAGAGGTTAGTAAAATAACATTTGGCATTCTGTTGATCCAATCTGATTCCGGCACTGATTTAATGTATCTGCTAAAGAAAGACAATCATCTTAGAATTATAAAATCATTTTGCTCAGTCACCAAAAAAAAAAAAAAAAGAAAAGAAAAAAACCTATTATTCGATAACATACAGCAAACAAAGCTAGATCCATTTATGTCTCTTATCCAATGCGTAGGGGATCAAAAGAACAAAAGTAAAGAATTCCTACCCACTGCACCTGGTGTTTTAGCTTGCTCCAATAACTCAACACCGCAAATGCAGGGAAGATAGATTATCTGGTAAGACACTGTAAGAGACAGTGAAAAAGGCAGCCTTGCTTCATATCCTAAGCCACATCCTTTTTCCACATGCTGTGCAGGGAAGAAGATGTATCTTGCAAGCAGCTCACCTGGAAAATGCTCTCCTTCAGTGGCAAGGGAAGAAATTTTTTCTGCTTTGAACTGAATTAATCCTCTGACACTTTTCCAGTTTGATATAGTGACACTATTGCAACACATGAGTCTTGATAAAGGTGCAAACACAATCATTCTGTTGTTTTGCAACTTTATTGCATAGGGTAAAAATGGAATGGAGAAACACTGATATCATAATTCCATTTATAACATTGGTTTACATGGAAGATTTTTTCTCTGTTTAAAATATACCCTTAGTTATGAGTAGGCAAGATAAATCTTTTTACTGAAGATTTAACTAAGTGAGAACAAGACAGTAAAGCCTCTGTTATTTCTGTAGATGTAAGATGTACACATTTTCATCTTAACATGTTATCTGCTTTGTTGTCTTAATTTATGTCATTAGCCTCTCTGGCATATTTCCTACTCCCTTAAGTGTATTTAACAAGTGCAATACAAGAGAAACACTTCCAAATGCTGCCTTTTTATTTGGAGAAAATAAGCGCATTCCTTCAAGCCTCCTTATGACTCAAATAAATGTGTTTGTTTTGATAAACATCATAGATATTAACGGGTAAAATCTGACATGCTTACTATAAATTAGTTTAAGTTTTCTCTTTGCAATCATAGTTTATTAATTGTAATGTGCCCATTTTACAATTAATTTAGTCCTAAAACTGGAGAGAGGAGCATTTGCAACTCTCACTATATAGCTGTGCAAGAAAAATACTTTCTAATGTTTCCCCAGATACTAATGTCACTCACCTCTTAGCTCAAACAAGCCTTGTCTGAATGCCTGAGGAAAGAATTTGGCATTACAAATAATAAAAATTTTGCCTGAGGAAGCAAAGGATTATCTAGGACATTTGTGCTAAACTGTAATAATCTATTGTCACTGTCCTGCTGCTTAGTTTGTGGATCCCCCTACAATCCATATGAATCAACAGGTGCTTTTGCCTGGCCAATTTTCACCTCCACAGTGCCATACACTTCTATTAACTGCTGTCAACCATCGTATTTATAAGTCCATAAGAAAGAAGAGTAATGCCAACACTTAGGGGAATTAAAAAAGTATTAATTGAGTTTGGGGTTTTATTAATATCCTTACAACACCAGAAGTAAATAAAAAGCTAGATGATCTGTCTCATTTGATGTCCTCCCGAGCTCTTTGTGCTGGATTACCAGAAACATTCTGAGTAGGGTGACTGGCATAAAAGATTTGTCTTCAGTACTCATAAAACACATCTTGCCATTCATTAGAATGATATCTTTAAAGTTTATTATGGCAAATCAAAAACACTTTCAGATCCACCAAAACAGGGACGACATCACTTATTATTTAGTAATTTTAGCTAGAGCAACTGTGACAAGATTACACAGAAATTGATTTGGCAACTGAAAACAAAGACGTTGATCCCATAATCAACTAGACTGGACAATTTTACTTCAAAAAGCAACTGGGTCCGGTTTTCATAAGTACTCAATAATCCAGCCCAACTTTTCACATCTGGCTATCACTGTGAATACCTTAAGTATCAGGCAAACAACAAGCGCTCATGAATTACAACAAATCTGGCTGTTTAGCTTCACTGTGTACCTGGAAATATTATTTTAAATATTATTTTGTGAAATAAACTTCAAAAAAACTGGAAAGAACTGACAATTCCCTGTAAAATTCAGTCATTTAAAATGAAATAATGAAATCACATCCATAACCAACAATAGTTTTTCTAAGGATTTCTTAAGAAAAGCGGTTTTATAAGGTTGTGCAAGCTATTTGAAAACAAGTTCAAAACAGATTTCTACTTTGGCCTCTGAAAGAGTCAGAGGCCAATTGAGGCCTGCTACAACTGGAGAGATGATGCCAAGAGAGATTTTAAAAAACGGAATGGCCCCAGCTTTCTCTAGGAATTCAATAACCTGTCTGGGTTCTCACATCCTGCCCCAGACAAACCTGAAAATGCTAGTTCTGTTCAAGCCAGAACTTATGTTTACACAAAAGTAGCATTCAATACTTCAGCCACATCAGAGCTACCAAGTCGGCCAAGATGGTCCTATGCGCATATTCAGGAGTCCCCATTAGTTTCATTTTTTTTCATTAAATGAAATGCTTGTCTGCACTAAAATGTCACGTCTCTGAGAGGAAATCTGGCTTTTCTTGTGATTCACTGTTTCAAAATGCCTGCAAGCAAAATTGAGGCAAGAAAAATAGGGAGTAAACTTTTGCCTTGTGCCTCTGGCACAGGTTGGCTCTACAGACACTGAGTTAGTGGGATTCCCAGCCACCGATTCCCTCATAGATATCTACTGGCTAATATACTCTCACGGTGCAGCATGTCAGCAAACACTTTGATTCTTCTGGAAAACTCATGGTTGTTGCGTAATGCAGAGAGAAAAACCAACATGAGTCAGCTGAGATGCATGGCTTCAGCAAATTTGTGTGAGAGTTTTATATATGCCCAAATTTTTATACACCTCAAAATGAACGTGGTAGCTTTACTACCGGAATCAAGCTGAAGCTCCACAGCCCCACTGTTCCTTCCTCCAAGCAGTAAATTAGTCATAAAAGAGACTTTGCAGCACAAAGCTGGGACAATACACTCCTGTGAGAACCATCTTTAAAGACAGGCATTAGCTCAGAAATAGGAGAAGAGGTGATCCAGTGAATTGTCTGAGAAAGCTGTAGATTACTTGATATACTTTAAAGACACCATTTACTCTGCCTTTCCTTTCTGAATTATAAATCCAATGGAACATATCTACTCCCACTGATGTACGAAGGTACAGTTCGTACTTTGCAACAGCATGAGTGAATCTAGTTTTCTGTGGGTTAGTCCACACATATCAGGAAATATTTCTCTACATTGCAAATTATAAAAAAAATTTAAGCTAGAAGCCTTACCCCAAGGGAGATATAATGCATGGAGAGCAGACATGGAGATCTGGAGGGAAAATTCAACACTAAATTTGAAGTTCCTCTTGACAGAAGTCCTGCAATCTCTGTTACCAGGATGACTAGTGGAAATAAATCATATTTTTGCGTTGACAACAAAGTATGGCATATTTCCCTTATTAATTACTATTATTTTGCATAGCTGAGTAGCAGTTTTACAAGGTAAAAAAATTAATTTGCTGCAAAATCTTTTTTGTTTTAAAATAATGGCATTTTCTTGTGAAAATATACCAAAAATACAATACTGCTGCAGCAGGAACTTCCATTTCAGACCAAAAAAACCCTTCACTCTTTTGCAGGTGGTGTGAAACTTGTCAGGTCTGATTTGCAAATACATATAACTGTAAGTATACTTGAGGATTTCTTTATCCAACTATAACCATACTACACATTGAATAAAAATATTGTGAGCTTCCTGGCAAACTGAACTTCCTGACTGATAGAAAGCTAGCAGTAAAAAAGAAAATAATGTTTCCATGACTGGGTACTTTTAAAAAAGATTGTGATCTTTGCTTGTGTTTCAGTTTGAAGTTTTTATATTTATGGCAACAAAAAGTGACACAAGTATATCTCGTAGCTAAAGAAAATTTTCTGCTATGGAAAAGTTATAAACTTCAAGAATCTGATTTTCTAAAGAAGTTTACTATAGAAAAAACATCTGTGCAAGTTTTATACTATTGCAATAACTAGGATTATGAAATGTATAGCACAATTTTTTAATACAGGTTTCTAAACTGATATTTCCAAATGTTTGTAGATGCTTAGATAAAGGCTCTAGAGTTCATACTGAAAGTTAATTTGGAAACTTTCTGCAAAATCCTTTGTTTGCCTCTGATTTTTCAAAATTTCTGTTTTAGTTCAAAGGATCTTACACTGATTGAGGTACAATGCCTGTCCATCCATGGTAATACTTACCATGACTGGCATGCTCACAAAATGGCTGGGGCAGGTGGAGCCTGTGCCTGTGCACAAGCATGTCATGTTTCATGTGTTTCCAGCAAAAACAAACTGCACTTGGACCCTCCCAGCAGGCATCATCTCAAAAACAGCCTAGCAGCTGTGTGGTACTGCCTCACAGACAGAGGCAGAAAGGAGCTCCTTCTGCCTCTGAATTTTGACCATCATTTAACATATTGCTTTGTGCACACCAGTGGTCCAGATTCTGGATATACACCACATGATTCTACACAGTAATCTTTTCACTAACAAAAAAAAATTTAAAAAGGAACTCATAAATATAAAAAAATCAAAACCATGGACACCACACTGCTGGAAACAAAGAGGCTGGAACAGCCCCTGCCCGTGATGACTGTGGGCGTTGTTGACAGACAAGGCACAAAACGACAGGTTTTAGTCACAGTGGTGCCAGGAGATCTCACCAAGCAGTGCCTTGCTGTTCGTTGCCTTATCAATGGTATTTCATTTCTTTACTAAGGCCCACTTTCTTTTAGTTGTCTCCTGCTGCATGGCCCAATTTACACCCTGCAGAGCAGTGTGTATAGCTTGGCATAGCTGGACCTCAGGCTTCAGCAGTGAGAAGGGCCCCAATCTGTAACAGCCTGATGGGCCCCTGCAAGTCCTCATTGCTAGAGTAAACTACCTAGGACACTGCTACCAGACCCCAGCTCCCTGGCACAGCCTGGCCAATGGGCCAGTCCAACCCATGATGCAAGGTGCCCTGCCACCACCCAGCCCAGCTTTCTTGCTCTCTTTCGCAGGCTGCACCCTGAAGGCTAGGAGTGGGTTACAGAATCATGGAACGGTTTGGGTTGGAAATGGCCTTAAAGATCACCTAGTTCCAAGCTCTCCTACCATGGGCAGGGACACCTTCTAGTAGACCAGGTTGCTCAAAGGCCCATCCAGCCTGTTCTTGAACACCTCCAGGGATGGAGCATCCCCAACATTCTCCAGCCCCAGGCACAAGGAGGCAATCTCAAAGAAAACTGCTAGCAAAGGCCAGATTTATGCGTTGTCCCCAGTTTCTAGTGCACTAGTGTTTAGAATGTTTTGCCTAGTACTCAAAAAATAATAATTGTAATTATGGTACATATCAAGAAGCTTTTCCAAAGTGTTAAGCATCCTCTTGCCCATATAGTAACATCACATACAGATGGTAATTTAGGACATTTCTTTAAACATTTCTTCAGATTGTAGTCTTCCAGTAGGCATGTTCCAATGTAGTATCTTTCTCTTCTATACAACCTTTTTCAGCTCACTCATGCCCCATCTGAAATGTCCACTGAAGAGACAGAAATCAAATGCAGACAGTAAGATGCACATTGGATAACAAACATCTTTTTGTTTACAACTAGAGGCATACCATTGTTTTGAAATATACATTTCAGCACTGAATATACTAACATTTACATAAGCAGGACAGTCAAAAATGAAAGTCATTACTACCATCTGGTGGTTGACTTTATAGTAGGTGATAATATATACGTTCATCCTTAGCCTAGTGACTTCTGTGCAACTCATCTTCTTAATTGTATCTATGGCTAATTAAGAGAGCTAATTACTCCTCTATAATTTAAGAAAAAAATAAGGAAGAGGTGGAATTATAAAAAGACTTTAAAATCTACGTGGATTATTAAGAACAAAGCCCAGCTTGGAATCCGTTTCAAAGTCGCAACAATCCAGTCAGCTGTGTCAAGCAAACCACAGACGCTATGCTGCTTTACAGGGACAACAAAACAAGTTTTTCATACTGCCTTCTTCAAATCTTTAAAAAAAGTACATAAACACTGTGATCTTTATGCTTTGCCCATCAACTTATCTTGCTTCCTATAGAAACCTATTTTGAATGCATAAGAGTACTGATACAATAGATGTGTAGATAGCAGAGCCCCCAGAGTCATTGCTTGCATTGTAAAAACTACCTGCTTCCCACAGCCAGCAACCCACATCAAGCCATCTGGGAGCACACATTGTCCAGTTCAATTCCAGCCTCGAGACCCTAAACGAAAGAAAGCCTGTTGTCCTTTACTTTGTGGGCAATGATACCCCATTGTGCTATACCAAGGCACAGAGATACACCTCTGAATCAGAACTTCACAGGAGGAAATAAAGGACTAAACACAGAGGTGCTGAAAGATATCAGAGAAGCTTTTAGACAGCTAGCATTTTGTTTTAACATCTTCAGAGGCTGGGACACAAACAAACTCTTCTCTATCCATACTTTGACTACAGAGGACAAGAAGGGTTTTCCAACTATCTAAATTACTTCTGGATGGCTTGACATATTCGTGATGATAACGAAAAAGAAAGACTATGTAGCAGCCATCACTTTGTTATAAGAAATCATAGCCTGTTATGATCCATCTGGCACCCTTGAAAGCTTTTAGTTGGGCATTTTGCTCAGATGTCATGAAGCAACAGCCTAGACGAACAAAAGATGAAATGGCTGAGAAGGAATCAAAAAAATCCTTATATTATATATTATATATTATATATCCAAATATCCTTAGCCTTCACAAGTAGTTAGAGTAATTGTTTTCAAGTGCTTATAATGAGAATAAAGTGATTTATTTTCTAACTTAGCAAGAAGCTAACATGCAGTATCTGCTGACATAGTTTGTGGTAACAATATCAGAAATCTTGATACAAAACAATGATTGTATCTTGTCAAGAGCACTCAATTTCCAGAGCAATGCAGCAAGACTTTTAGAGAGATGTTATTGGAGCACCAGGCTCGGGGCAACAGAAGACAAGAATCCTAAGCATAATGTCCCAAGCAAGAAAAGGCACTTTCTGTATGTACATTTTATTTTAGAATCTGCTTTATTGACATGACCATATATTATTTACATTAGTGACAGAAGTACCTTAAGATTCCAAACAAGATTAGGACACAAGGTGCTAGATATCAGGCAAGCACATTTAATTTAAGGCAAAATAATGATCCAGTGATTTCATCATTTGATGCAAAATGTAGCATCAGTACTAACAATTTCAAAATATCAGAGAATTCTTGTAGCAAAACTGTGAACTACAACCTAATCTTGGGCTAAAATGGTGCCTTAACCAAGATCTACTCTTCTTATTGATATTTTAAATGGATCTAAATAATCCAGGTATTAGCAGACAAGACAGACACTAGGATGGCTATCTACCTAAAATGTGTATTTATCTATTCAGATGTCATCCCTCAGTCTGCTGATACTCAAATCTGTGTAAAAATGTTTTACTTAATGCTAAATTTCAACATGTCAGAATAAGAGGTAATTCATTATATCACCTACAGCATGACTCTATTCATCTAGCCAGGAGCTTTAACTCATGCTTAGTCCCAGCAACAGTAATAGGCGCTCCTCCATCATGCCTATCTTGACACAAATGTATCTTTAGGGGATGAAACTGAATTGAAACTTGTGCAAAAGACAGTGATTGACAAGACTTATTGGAAGGAAGTGCTCTCTGGCATATCCAGTAGATCAGAGCGTGAAGATGATCCTCCACTCAGCCTGATTAAGATTACGTTCTTTTATAAATTTTCCACACACTTAGACAGTGCTTGAATTGCACAATTTTATGGAAATACTGTTTCTCTATTTCTCCGAGGCCATTCCACTGAATATAGCTAATGAGACAAGTGGTAGGAAGCCAAGGTAGGCAGGTAGCCAAGACAAGTGGAAGGAAGAAACAGAAGAGATATCAAGTTGTTAGAGCACTCACCTAGATAGTCTATACACCAGTTCCACAAAATATTCATAGGAAATTAAATACTTCTGAGAAGGAAAAACACAATCCTGAAGTACCTAATAGCAGTGTGTTGGATTTAATCTCTTCTCCAAATCAAATAAAGACATCTTAGAATATACTCCATTGAATGTCCTAGCCAGTAGTTTAATGGAGAGGATCTTTGTATTTTTTTTTCTCTTTACATAGCACTTACCACAGCTTTAGGAAAGGATTTACAGCCGAGCAGCTTTAGAAGTTTCCTTCTATTTTAGGAAGGAAGCCTTAACTATCTTATTATCTGTGGAATCACAGTTTTATTCCCCTCTTTGGCATTCTATTACTGCTTAGCTAAGACAGCACTTTGCTCAGGTTGCTGGATCGAGTAAACACTCTTCTTTGGCGTCAAAGTCTCTTGGCATTGCTAGAGAAGCCAGTTGTTATTTAAATTAAGCCAGACAGTTACAAAGTTATACACAAGGTGCTGGAATTGTCTGCTGTACCAAAGAAGAACAGAGAATTGGAATTATGTCTAAATGAGGTATAAATACTAAATGATCTTCACAGCGGTGAAATAACACTTGATATAATTAATTTAATTACTGAACAATTTTCATTGGAAAATATTTGTATGTCAAATATATTTCAGTACACTATTTAAAAACTTGATCTAAAAATCCAAGCAAGGAAGAGTAAATATCATAGCACACAGTATTTTTCTCTATCAAGCCATTGCGGTCAGTACTGTTAAAATAGCTGTAATTAACCTTTAATCCAAATTTAATAAAGGCAATAATTTAATTTATATCACTGTTCATATGCAAAATATTGTGTATCACTGGTGATTGCAAATCCTCTAAGATGAGGTGCACATCAGGCTTTTAAGCAACATTCTGCAAAGAAGTATATTTCAGTTCATACCATAATTAGTTCAAAGTAGAAATTAACAAATTCCACATGAGGATGCTGTCCAAGTTGCTTAGTTAAAACTGCAAATTGTAGATTCAGTCATACATATGCTTGCACATCAGAGTAGGAATTTCACACTCTCAAAGGCTTCCCCATTTTGTCCTGATAACAAGTTAGGTTCAGCTTGCATAGAAAAGCAGAGAGTGAAGAAGTGTATGCAAAGCCTACAATGACAATCTCTATTCCATTTGAGAAACAAATTAAAGATTATATAGCAGTCATCCCATTTCACATGCCACATTCACAGAAAAAAAAAGTTCAAAGAAAAAGGTTATACACTACCTTACAAAAAATTGAGATATGTGAATTTTCTGACCTGAGCCATCTTTCGTGGGCAGAAAAGGCAAATTGTTTGTGGGAGAAGGAACAGGGACAGTATCATTGCAAGACAAATTGTCTGCAGGCTATGGGGATAACAAACCACATCTGAGGAGCTGCCCTCCAGGGTTTGGAAGCAATTACTGAAAATTACTTACATTTGGCAAGGGGAAATATCTGAGGCAGAAAATCAGAACACAAGGAAACATGCAAACTGTTTAAATGCCTCTCTTCAATCTCTACCTACATTATGCGTAACACTCTCAAACAAGAAATGGTACTGCAGAGGCTCATCTGTAAAACACCACTCATTTGCATAACATAAAGAGTACAGACGGCAGCTCACCAACATGCTGCCAGTGCCAACTGGGCACAAAAAGCAGGAAGTAAACAAGAGATTGCATCCACCAGGCCTCTACAGATACCTGACAGCAAAGTTGCACAAAGACAGAAAAACTCTTAAAAACTGAAAACTTAGGGTGTGAAACTTCAGCAGCTGGGCAGAAAAGTTAAAGTAAACGTTAAAAAAACACACCAGAAATATTTAAGCCACATTTCAGCTATTGGTGAATAGGTTGGAAAAAACCACCAAATTGTGCTATGTAAAATATGTGTTTCACCACTACGTACTACTGGAGCTGGTTGTATCTACTGACTTTGGCAAAAAGCATTTCATTCCAGCAGGTCCCACATAGCCAGCAGCAAAAACTATATGCATTGGCTCTCAGTCAGCTCTGAGCGTTACTAACTCCAGAGAATTAAACTTGCATGCTCAGTAAAGGGCTGAACATGTGCCATAAAGAGTATATTGAAGACTCCAGCTACAATGCTGGAGGATAACATGTCCAATGCAGTTTCTGTTACTTATATTACTGGCAGGGTATAAGTGGCAGTGATGGGTGGAGTCCAAAAAAACTAACTCAGTGACCAGGATACATATACTGTTGTCCTGGAGAAAAATTAATCCACATCTTTTTACTTGTAAAATAAAAGTGTTAGATATGGAAATTATGGAGAAACAAGAAATACTTGTTACTGTAACTTTTTAGAGTAGAATTGTTCTTTATTTATTTCGGTATCTTCTTCTCCCATATATGTGGCCTGTCTTAAATGCACAAAAAATATCTGCGTAAAAAGAATCTCAGATAGCAGCTCTCACTTTGCACCTGATTATTTTTTCTCATTTCTGCAATGTTCAAATCACACTTAGAAGAGAGGTGTTTTGGCATTTAAAATAGGAAGGTTTGGAGTCTTTCTCAGCTTTTTTTATCTTTCTTTTCTGTTCTGCCTAACAGATTCTGCTTAGATTTTATTCACAGCTACATTAATTCAGAATTTATTCACCCCCCTCACCCAGTAAATTTTCCAGCCCTTGACCAAAGATTTTCTTTTAAATCAGGGAGCAGACTTGAGAGACATGAAAGGCCAACGTCATCCCTGGCATCACTGCTTCAGCACAGCTGACAGCAATTAATTTTGATGGGCCAAGCTTGTCTCCAACACCTGTTTTGATAAATCTTCCCAAGAAGGGACTTTCCATCTTGTCAAGGCAGCTTGTTGCAGTATCTACTAGACCAAGACTTGGTTTCCATAAGATGGAGAAGAGCTAAGAGCTAAGAATCACTGTGGACATATTATATATCATCTTTCCCTCTCCTGAGAAACGCAGCTCAGAACTTTTTCTATACATCACCACACATTTTACTTTCCCTTCTAATAACATTCAGTTAGGGGCATCAGGAACAAAAGAAATCAAGAATCGCATCAGCCTGATATTTTATCCTGTTTCTAACACCAAGCCTTCTAAATTTAACAAAAAATTACTGTCAGCAACAGCATGCTCAGGAGCAAAAAGCCCATGCCAGTCATCCAGCAGCTGCCTAGTCCTCAGCAGCTCTGCACTCCTCTGCCCACCCTTTGGCAGCCACCTCCCCCATGATAGCACTAAACTGGGTTGCTACCATAAAGGCCAACTGGTCATTACTCCTTTAATGTGCCAGCTAACAAATTACAAAATTAAACTTTGTTTGCTGAAGTCTCCAAACTCAAAGACTAATTATCATATCTTTCACACAATGAGCAAAAATTGTGTGCTAAAGAAAAGTTATAACCTGTGTTGTGAAAATATGAGGAAAGTTGACCTCTCCTGAGCAGTTCCCTGGCACAGCTCATCCATTCTTTTCTCCATGTGCTTCCCTAGACTGGTTCCTGCCAGAGCACCACCAACCCTGGTGCTCCTAACTTCAAAATTATTTATTATATAAACTAAACTATATTTTTTTGAATTATATACAATCCATTCTACAGTACATGTATTATACCTGAGAATAAAACAAGAGTAAAACTCCAGGCCTGCTTAGATTTAAATTTTGCACACATTAAGTTGTTTTCCAAAACAGCATCACAGTCAAACATGGAGCTGCTATTTCATGTGGAAATACAAATGGAGACTGCAGACGAGAACTCACTGGGAAATGCATCCCAGATCCAAGATGGATTGGTAATAAATGCACAAGTACAGAACAGGCGGCTGGTCAGTAAAGGGTATGAATTCCTGGCCTCAGCCAGGAAGAGCAGAATAACAAGTCTTTCTCATACGCTACATGAGTGGTCTCTTGCAGATATCTTTCTTTCAGTTTTTCGGCAGGAAAAAGTAAATCTTAGAAGACCAAGGTTTTATCTCAGTGTAAAATGACTAAGATCCCAGATTTCAAGATTTTATGGAGTAGGAAAGAAAAAATATTTATTGTCTACGTTTTGTAAAAGATAATAAACATTCTATGTGGTAGTATGAAATTGTTTCAGTCCTAGATCAAAAGAAAAATTAGTTTGGCATAGTTTCTAATATCAGTTTATAGCATTTGTCTTTATTGTTTTATATTGGTTAGCGAACGCCCAGTTTTCAATTGGCTTTAATTGCTTTCACATTGATGAGTTAGCTCTTTCAATGCGTCATCCGAAACCTGGAGTTTATAGAGTAATTCATATTTCCTTTGAGGCTGGCAAGTCCTGCAAGGGATTTACAGTTGTAAATTCACTGGAAATAAAATAATCTGAGTTATTCAAGGCAACCCCACTCAACTTCAACAAACCCAGATTTCCAAAGTGGTGCATAGACAAGATTATATATACAAAAAGTAAATACATTTTTTTGTATGTGCATATCTTTCGCTGACAGTACAAACCCCATGGATAGTATGCAACTCCAAATACTCAGGTTACAAATAATAATTGCAATTAAAAGTTTTTAAGGTTGTATTACCTCTGTACTAGTTTCTCTGCACTATCACAGTTCCAGATGTAGAAGAATAGAAATCACTGCAGAAGCAGTTCTGATTCCACCTGCCAGTAATAAGAACTCTGATCTGCCTCCCCAGGTGAAAGACTGATAAGTTGTGATATCAATTTTTGGAACTGGGTACAAGAAAAATTGGTTTTGGACTTGAAGGTGGCAACATATTCCGCAGTATACATTTCTAGTAAGCTTCAGCTAAGCATAAAAAATAAAAACTCATCTAGATAAATTCCAGGGCAATAGCTGAACAAAATGAGAAGAGATGGAAGAGCTGCAACTGTTAGATGCTTAATGGGGTTTTTCCGTGTACAATAATATGAAGAGGGAGAAAACAATATCCAAGTAAAATAGCTGAATGCAGTGCATACCAAAGACTTAGCTGCGTAAATGTTATCTTGGTAGTCTAATGACCGGAAGGAGTCAAGACCCAAAAGGAAAAATGAGCAGAAGATAACTAACAGATCACTAACATTCTTCCAAAAAATATGGAAAAGGAGAATCTCGTTGTGCCTTAAGATGGAAGACCACAGCTTCATTTAGAAATCACTGAATTGCAGGCTATATCTGCAGTTGTTCTGAAGATTTCTAAAGTCTTGCTCCCTACAGTGTTCAAATCTTTCAGTTCTTCCAAGTGCACTGTTATTTGTGCTGTACAGTGTGACAAAGGGTTGTTCATTTCTTATACTGGGAATAGACACCTCTTTCTAAATTCCAAAAATAACAAGTAGATCTCTGGAAATTATTTCTCTGACAATCATCCATCTGCCTATCCCAAACTGTGAGATTTTTCTGTTTTTCTGCTCTGTCCAGCATTGAAATAAACAGACTTTTCAAATCTTTTCTTAAAAAAATGAACAAGAACAGCCCACATCCCAGCAGTTAGAGGAATTATGTGGCCTTTAGGACACTCCCATTCAAAGTTTGGGTATCTTCTTGTTAGAGTCATTTCATTTTCTACAGATGGCTACTTAATTGAGGTGAGATTTGTACTTGAATCGTGTCATTGTGGTTTAACCCTAGCCAGCAATAAAGTATACCACACAGCCACTTACTCTCTCCCCTGCAGTGGGATGGGGAGAGAACTGGAAGAGTAAAAGTGAGAAAACTCATTGGTTGAGATAAAGACATTTTAATAGGTAAAACAAAAGCCACACACAAGCAAAGCAAAACAAGGAATTCATTCACTGCTTCCCTTTGGCGAGCGGGTGTTCATCCCTCTCCAGGACAGCAAGGCTCCACCACGTATAATGGTTACGTGGGAAGACAAACACAATAACTCCAAATGTCCTCCAGCTTTATATGCTGAGCATGATGAGATATGGTATGTCATCATATTCCAGTATTCACTTGGTTAGAGGGTCTCAGCTATGTCCCCTCCTAAATTCTTGTGCATTCCCAGTTTACTTGCCGGTGAGGAGGTGTGAGAAGCAGAAAAGGCCCTGATGCTGTGTAAGCACTGCTCAGCAGTAAATAAACCATCAATGTATTACAACACTGTTTCCAGAACAAATCAAAAACATAGCCTCGTACTACTTACTATGAAGAAAATTAACCGTATCCCAGCAAAAACTAGTACATTTGTATATGAAGTAAGTACCTCTATCTCTTCCTTTTTTGTGAATTTGATATGAGACTACATCTGGCAAACTGAACTTTCTTTCTGAAACTTGGTACAGTCCCATGAAAATGCATTTTGTCAAAAATATTCCTAACCAACTCGCACTCCAGTTAAGCTGTGCCTGACAAAACTGTCTAATATGAATGATGGGAGCTAGACTTGATACTAAGTGAAAATACCGAAGAAAAAAGAGGCCCTGACAGAAAAATCCAGCATGGTGTTCTTTGATTCCCACAGAGCAATTCCAGCTTCCTTACTTTCCACTTAAAAGACGGTGTCAAAAATGTGGAGATTTCTTTCTCCCTTCAGTGCTTTGCAGACATTCTTATGTATTGCTGATTGTTCTTAGAGAGCTAAAGAAATACGGAAGAGAGCTCTGAGAGTTTCTCTGTTCATTTACAAAAGGAAACTATGTGAATCTTTTCATTTAGAGAGAAACTTATATATAGTATTTCACACTGATAGTGGAAAGTCGTTCTAAGAAATAGTCCATGTGATATTACACTTCCACAGCCCAAGAGCAGAACCAAAAAGGGATTCCTACAATTCTTTCCAGATTAGGGACAAAAACCTTAGAAACTAACTAATTATCCAAATGTCTTACTCTTACTGCTGAAACGTCGATGATTTCCTTACAAATGCCCCATGCTTATTCCCTCGAGAGTTCTTCAGGCTCTAAATTTATCATCTTTTGCAATTATAAAGCCACATTTGAATAAAACTGGATGTTTAAAAACAAAATTTGAAAGGTAGAAGAGGGAGCTTTAGCAGGTGTCAAACAGCCCAAAACAGACACAAGGAGGAAACATGATTATACTGGAATTTACACTATGAATAAGTATAAGAACACAAAAACATTCCCAAAAATCAAGTGAGTGCTTTCAACTAACTATGGAAAATGTTGTCATAAAAGATCTGTGAAAAGATCTTCATTCATTAGTGGCCCCTGTTACTTGGTACATTCCAGTAAAACTTTGACGTCTAGTTGAAAAACATTTCTGCCAAAAGGCATACAGGAAAAATTAGTGCATGGAAAAGGTCCCCATTTTTTTCCCTCCTCAGGATCAAATTCCTGCATTTAACTTTTCAGGTTCCGGTACATTTTAAGAAGGCTGTTTCAAGGAAGATTCTAGGAAGGCTATTTCAGCTGAGAGACATCAGTTTTAATATCCTGTAGCTGATTCTGGCCACAAAAAGAGAAAGAAGCAAGAAGCAAGAAAAAATATTTCATTCTTGACTGTTTAATTGTTGTGGTCTCATAAAGACCCACAAGTGTGATGTGAGATCCATGAGAATCCATATAATTTCTAGATAATGGGAAGTACACTGTAACAATGTGCCTAGGGAAATTCCTGAGAGATAAAAGCAAAACAAAACAAAACCAAACAGTAACCCAGTAAATTTAAAACTGTGTATATACTTATAATTAAAGTTAAAACACTAATAGACACAACTCAGTATTTCTAACTAATATCTAATAGGGGCATTAAGTTTTAAGAGTGGTGTCCTATTTCTCTTTCTGATGACAGAGAAATGCTGACCTTAAGCTCTTCCTTACGTGCCAGAACTGGAATTCAAGGAAAGGATTCATCCATGTTACAGGTAACAGTACAGGCTCTGCCCTCAGAAAAAGTCACCAGCTGCTTGGAGCAGATCTCTCTAGAGACCTAATCGGTGAACGCCTTCCTGTTTTGGAAAAGCTGTCTAGCTGTCGTTGTGGCCCTGGAGGGCAAAGCTGGAATGCAGCTGGAAAAGCTAGCCTCTTACAGTCAGTTAATAGAACATTTGGTCTCCCAGTCTCCAATTGTTCCAGAGGGACTATCTACATCAAGTTCAAAATGCAAGTTTTTTCTTCATCACTTCTCAAAACAGCTCCAACACTTTTCCAAAGTCATGGCCCACCAGAAAGAACACACTAATCAAAAAACATATTTGGATAAAATTGCTATGAAGCTATGATTCTCATCCTTCTGAACAAATAAGAAAACATACCTCTAGTATTGTATGTGTTCTTGGAAAAAGAAAAATACAATCAAATTCAGTCAAAGCAGAATAGGAAAACACACATTTTTTTATGTTTCTCACAGATACAGTATAAGCATATTTTTGTGGAAATCAGACACAAAATACAAAAGACGATCTGCAGTATGGGAAAGATACTGTAGACTCACGGTTTGGTGTGAGATTTATTCACAGTTGTTTTCTCCTTGTTCAATAATAAAACAGGCGACAAAGAAGTACAGTAGATACTTCCGCAAATCAATATGTATAGCACATTGGTCACCTTGGAAGACCGTGTGTTTGTACCTGGAAAAGTCTCAAAAATCACAATGTCATTCTTACTGTCAATCAAATTATTTTCTCCAGTACATGCAAGAAACAAGAATGATTTTCTCTGCTTTGTATCATTGTGCAGTCGAGTTGATATTATGCAAAGACCAGCTTATAAACAAATTCTAATTTGGAAAAATAGATTGAGAAAAAAATTAATATGCATTTCGGTTGCTAGATATTTTATGATTTTATGAAAACATACTCCTCCAAAATAATAACTAAGATAAAATTAGGTTTTATTATTAGAAACAGAGAAAATTTAATGTCTTTTCAGCCAGGTTTCTTTCTGTTCTTTCAAAGAACCCATGTTGAGCAGAAAAGCTCAAGGAATGATTGGTTTTCCTAATCTTTGATGATATTTTCTTTACTTTGAAAATTCAGAACATAATGGTGTATTAGATCTTATCTCTGAGGAGTGGAGTAGTGATTTTATTCATGCGAATTTTTAAAGGGCAGAAGAACTAAAAGATACTGCTATGCTCCAACCTCCTACGTGACCATGAACCTAATTTCTTTCTTGAATTAAAGAGCACAAAAAAACTACATCTCAAACAAACTGAACAGAAAATGCACTGCACCCCCTCCTGTGTTGTTCCAGTATTTTATTTCCATTGGTGAGAATCTTCATTTCAAATTCATCCAAACTTTGGATTTTCTTTTATAATTTCTATCTGCTTCTAACATATTTATTAGCAAGTGTCTGTTCCTTCTTGCATGCCTGTAAATCATCATTCCTTCCCTTTCTCTTTAATAAGCCAAATATTTCCTGGATTCAGAGCACAATAGGTGAGATCCAGGGAGTTGTCCTCCAACTCAACTTAATCTCCACCTTGCCTTAACTTTGCAGAGATAACTCAAGAGGAAGGCGGGGGAGAGCTGTGAAAATGGCTCAGACCAGGGTTGGATCACAAAAAGAACCAAAACCCGAAAGGAACCTTGAATACTTCCTTAAAAAACAAGATGTTCTGCATCCTATCCCATGTCTATGCAGTGATTTTGAGTGCAAGACATCACAAAATTAGCAACAGAAACTAAGAAGCCTAGACATCACCAGAGGTAAATATTCCAGATAGGGTAATCCACTCAAGCCTAATCCTGCACCCGCATCAAATCAGGAACTATAAACCTTAAAGTTTGGGGAAAAAATAGGGAATCGTCCAATGATACAGCTGTCCTCTAGAAGATTCACTCTCCCCTTGTCGAGGACACTGTACAAGGTAACGTCCTAGGGACTGAGCGACCTTACCTGAGAGAGCGGGTATGTGATTAAGAAACATATGTATGGTATATGGCATGCTATTAAGATCATGTTTAGTGCACTTTTAAGATAATATCTAGCACTCTTGTGGTTTGTGTTGTTACTTTTCAGAATAACATGTAGATTGTAATAGTGTATTCTGGGAATTGCTTTTAAATTCCAGTAGTATATTCACCATCGTACACATAGAAATTCCAAAAGTGGCATACTGGATCTGTGACTGAAGTCCAAATAAACTGTTAATTTGAACCTCTCAGTGAACTCCTTTTTCCCCTTCGTCACTAACTCACATGACTCTTCTTTGAATCGTTTCAGATTTATCAAAGTCTATCTTCAACTTTGGACAATTAAAAATGATCCAAGATTGTGAGAAAAGCAGCTCTAGAGCCAAATATAAAAGAAACATATCTTCTGCTTTTTTACTGATAAATCTGTGTTGTACTCTGTACTTTAGTTCAAATAACTAGAGGACTAAAACCAAAGGTGTCAGTACTAATCTGATGCAGAAACAGGATTTTCTGCACCTCATAAATAGTAGTAAAATGATGGTTTATGCACTAATTATCTAATAAATTGTTCATTTTCAAGTCTTACATTTAATAGTGAAAAGATAAAAGGCCAAAAAATGTTAAAAATAGGCCCTGTACTTTAGAGACTTTTTTTTTTAAATAGTCTTACTAAGAAAAGAGTTAACCAGGTATTCTCAAAACACCTCTATCATTAACGTGATATGACTCGACTTTTACAAGACACTCTGACATATTGCATAGACTAAGGAAAGAACTATCATACTGCAAAGAATGCTTAGGTTTAAGTGAGAAACACAACATTACTTAGAAATGCACAAGAACGAAGGAAATACTATGTAATTCGAGGTGGTGAACAGATGAAATGTGAATAAAATAGATACTAGGCAGTCTGATATCTGAAGATATCATTAAAAAATTCCAGTATTTATTAAACGGTAAGTTATCTGCCTCAAGCCAAGAAAATCACACTTTGCAATTTTTACTTTTTCAATCACATTTTCACATTCAAATCAGAAATAATCATAAAATAACAGAATGGTGATTTAAGGAACATTAAAAATCATCTAGTTCCAAGGCCCCTGCCATGAGCATGGTCACCCGTCAATAGATCAGGTTTCCCAAAGCCCCGTCAAACCTGGCCTTGAACACTTCCAGGGAAGGGGCATCCACAACTTCTCTGGGAAGTTCCAGTGCCTCACCACATTCACAGTAAAGAATTTCTTCCTAGCATGTAGCCTAAATATTCCCTCTTTCAGTTTAAAACCATTACCCTTCATCCCATTGCTACACTCCTCCATAAATTGTCCTATCCAATCTTTCCTGTGCACACCCATTAGGTACTGGAACGCTGCTGTAAGATCTCATGTAACCTTTTCTTCTTCAGGCTGAAAAAAATAACAGCTCTCTCGGCATGTCTTCATAGAAGTGCTCAAGCCTTCTGATCAGATTCCTGGCCCTTCTCTGGACCCATTCCAGCAGGCCCGCCTCCTTCCTTTGCTGAGGATTCCAGAGCGGTTGAGTTCAGTACTCCAGGTGGGTTCTCAAAGGAGAAGAGGAGTAGAATCACCTTCCTTGAGCTGCTGGCCACACTTGATGCAGCCCAAAATACATTATGCTTTCTGGGCTATGAGTGCACATTGTCAGCTCATGTTGAGCCTCTCAACAACCAAAATGCCAAAGTCCTCCCCCTCAGGGCTGCTCTCAATCCAGTCTCCGCCCAGTCTGTATTTGTGCCTGGGATTGCTGGAACCCAGGTGCAGGACCTTGGACTTGGCCTGGTTGAACTTCATGAGCATTGCAATGGCCCACCTCTCAAACCCGTCCAGTCCCTCTGGACGGTATCCCTTCCCTCCAACATGTCGATCGTACTGCACATCTTTGTGTCGTCAGCAAAATTGCTGAGGGCGCACTCCCTGTCCATGGTGCTGACAAAGATATTAAAAAGCACAGGTCCCAGTAATGACTCAGGGAGTAATAACAGTCATCACTGGTATCCAAATGACGCTGTTGACTGCTTGTCTTTGGGGGGTGGTCATCTGTTCCTTATGTACCTTACCTACCAAAGCGCTAACTACACCGTAGAAGGCCACCAAATTTGTCAGGCATTACTTGCCATTGTCGTAGCCAAGTTTTCACCTCATTTTCCATGTGCATTAGCAAAGATTCCAGGAGGATCTTCTCCATGATCTTGCCAGTCACAGAGGTAAGACTAACTGGCCAGTAGTTTTCCAGTTCTTCCTTTTTTTTTTTTGAAAATGGGGGGTTATATTCCCTTTTTCCAGTCAGTGTGAACTTCATCAGACGTCCACAACATTTCAAATATAAAGGTAAATAGCTTATAAACTTCATCCACTAGCTACCTCAGGACACACAGACGGATTTCATCAAGTCCCATGGGCTTATGTATCTTCAAGTTCCTTAGATGGTCCTGAACCTGATGTTATACTGGGCAGTTCTTCATTCTCGTAGCCCCTGTTTTTGCCTTCTGCCACTTGGGCTGTCTGGTTAGAGCTCTTGCTTGTGAAGACCGAAGTCACTACATCAGCCTTCTCCATATCCTGGGTGACAAGGCCTCCTGTTTCCTTCTGGAGAAGACTCACAATTACCTTGATCCCCTCTCCTCTCCAGTGCTTTTTCCCATGTTACACTGCCAAGCAGATACCTCAAGAGGCCAGTCTGCTCTCATGAAGTCCAGGGCAGTGAGCTTGCTCCACACCCTCCTTGCTGTCTTAAGTGTCTGACCCTAAATTTCATGAACAAGGCACCCAAGGCTACCCTTGAGCTTGACATTACCCTCCTTATTGGTAAGAAAAACCTGCAGCATGGCTCTTTATTGGCTCCTCTACAATTTTGAAGAAGAAAACTGTCATCAAGAAAAAGCAGAAAAATCTTCTCTCTTTACCAGGGACGGCAAAGTGTTTGACTGCAGAGTAGACGCAAAGGAAAATTTCTAAATAAGAATTTATGTTACTAAAGTCTACTCTGAAAGTGATAAGCTGCAGTCTAGCAGAGTATGGGAATGACAAGACCAACTGAAAAAATTACATTGTACTAAAATGACTACTACGACACCTTTTTGTATGTTTGAACCAGTTTGCTTACATATCCTCTGCCTAATCTTGAGGTTTGTATCTCAATAATAGACATTGGCAAATGGCATTATTCCTGTTAGAAAAGAATCTTCCATCAAGTGAAAGCTGAAAGACACAGTAAAATCCAGCAAGCTGGCATTCAGTCTTTTTTGTCTCTCTTTATATTCTTTTTGCAGTAAGCAAGACACAAAGAATTAGAGGTATACACGGAGAGTAACTGCATTTTTTTTTTTATTCTACCATTCACTGGCCCTTCCAAGACAAACATTATAGTGACCTGACTAATAATAATGTAAAAATATTATGGAAATAAAACCAGAATTGAGGCCATTTCTTCTTGTCCTAGACAAGACTTCCTTTCAGATCATTGTAGCTATCCATAAGGTCTCCCCTGAACCACCTTTTCTCTAAGATAAACAACACCACTTCCCTTAGCTGCTTCTCAGAAGATTTGTGCTCTAGGCCCTTCACGAGCTTTGTTGCCCTTCTTTGAACATGCTCCAGAATTTCAGTATCTTTCTTGTAGTGAGGAGCCCAAATACTGAAAGATGCATCTTCACCCACTGCTGAGTACACGGGTATAATATATACACACTTCCCTACTGCGTCATAACCACACTACTTTTAATAAAAGCCGGGATGCTACTCGCCTTCTTGGACATCTGTCAGCTCATATTCAGCACACAAGTCAACCAACAAGCCCAGGTCCTTTTCTGCCAGGCAACTCTACAGCCACTCTTCCCGGAGCCTGTAGCATGGATGGTGATGTTGTGACCAAAAGGAACTGGCACTTGGCTTTCTTGAAGCTCATACAATTGGTGTCAGCCCATCAATCCAGCCTGCCCAGATCCCTTTCAAAGACTCTCAATCATGTCGACACTCCCACCTAATTTAGTGTCATCTGCAATCTTACAGAGAGTGCACTCAATACCCTTGTCCAGATTATTGATCAAGATATTAAAGAGAACTGGTGCAAATACTGAGGCCTGAGGAACACCAATTGTGACAGGCCCCAACTGGATTTCACTTCATTCACCCCCACACTCTGAGCCCAGCTTTAGATCCATTTTTTTTACCCAGTAAAGATTACTCCCGTCCAAGCCATGGGCAACCAGTTTCTCCAGGAAAATTGCTGTGGGAAACAGTGTAAAAGGCTTTATTAAAATCCAGGTAAACAAGATCCACAGCCTTTCTTTCATCCACTAAGCAGGTCAACTTGTCGTAAAAAGAGATTAGGATAGTGAAGCAGGACTTACCTTTCATAAAGCCATGCAGACTGGGATGGATCACCTGCTTGTCTTGTATTTGCAGTGTAATGGCAGTCCAGATGATTTTCTCCATAATTTCCTGGCCACTGAAGACAGACTGACTGGCCTGTAATTGCCCACATCATCCTTCTTGCCCTTGTTGTAGATGGGCATCACATTTCCTTAACCTCCGGTCAACTGGGATCTCCCCAGTTTGCCAGGACTCCAGATAAATGATGGAAAATATATCAGTGAACACTTTCACCAGCTTTCTAGTACTGCTGCATCGCTCCTAGCTGGTCCCATAGACCATCTAAGTGGAAGTTGTGGAATAATTCCTAAAATAAAATTATATTAAAAAAATATATGATTTCCTTAATTGTTCACACATTAAGGAAAAGTATAAAATCGCAACGTTTCCAGGCTGGAATACAGATGCAGCTTGTATGCAAGGAATCTGCTCCATCTGCGATTCCCTGAAAAATCTTGCTTGTGAAGCTACATGGAGGATGGAGTGGAGTGAAGATTCCACGGTCAGGCTCTGTGATCATACAGCAGATATGGGAACGAGATGGTCTTATAGCACTGATAAGCCACGTATTTGCTACCCTGAGCCAACAGTCTGTCAAATTTTGACAAAATGTTGTTCTTTGTGCAATCTTTGCTCATTTTAATGTCATTATAATACCAAAAACAGAGGCTACCAACCTCCAAGGTTCTACCACTCCTCTTTGAGTCTGCACCCTGAATTTTTTGTAAACTATACCTTTAGATGTGAGGCAAGAAAATTTTACACCAATCATAATAAAGGTACTTATGACTAGAATCAGTCAAACTCCACCTTGAAGGTAAAAAAAGAATAATTGCCCAAGATAGGGCAGTTAGTAGAACAAACAATATCATGAACAAATCAGGGACGACTCCACCATGGACTGCCTTAGACTTCTGGGACGAGCGGATAGGCTGATCCTTTCTTCCCCCCATAGGGACGCCTTTGGGTAAGAATTGGACCATACCCAGTGCTTTCTCAGGAAAGATAAAGCTCTCTAGAATGTTACTTTTTTCACATTTTTAGCCAGGAAGAATTCCTTGTAAATTTGTCATGCACTTTATACCATTAGCAATATTTTTACTTGCATGTGCTTTGCAGACTGTGTATTTATCACTGTCAGTCCGTAAGAGCCTTTATATCTGTCCCTTAAATAAACTGCACTACTTAAGTAGCTAGTTGTTTCAGTTTCTCACTGAACACGACCAAACACTTGAGACTGGCCATGCTAGATCATGAGCACCACTAGGCTGAAGGTGCAGTCCACAACTAGTGTATCTGGATTGATGATAGTTTGATATATAAAACGCAACTGCAATGAGAGTGGTGAATCGGTCATCACTCAGAATTTAATCCTAGCTGCATTTAGCCTCCCACTTTGGTGAGGAGTGGTAGAATGCAAGGGGTTTTATTTTATGCCAAAACTATATTGCCTCTTAATGTAATAGTGGTGTATGACGCCTTGGATTGTGGGGGCTCATTTCTATTTCCCCTCCCTGTCTTCCAGCTCACAGGGATAGGTACCTCAAGAACGACCAGTCTTAATATTAAAGACTGAGGCAAAGAAGGCAGTAAGTACCTCAGTCTTTCCCTCGTCCTTTGTGACTATGTTTTGTCTCACATCCAATAAAGGCTGGATATTCTCCGAATGTATTTATAGATATATTTTTCATTGCCTTTTACAGAAGTAGCCAGATTGAGTTCTAGTCAGGCTTTGGTCCTTCTAATTTTCTTTCTACATAACCTCACAACATACTTGTAATCCTACTAAATTCCTTCTTCCAAAGTAATGAACTCTCCCATTTTTCGTGACTTCCAGATAGTAGGTGAGTAAAAATGAATATGCAACATACTAATCTACAGTTAGGTATTTTCTTTGCAGCTGCGCTGATCTGAAGAGAAGCCAATTAAAAGGCATGTTATAGGATACAGGTATAAAAGGCTAAATAGATTTGCTATTTTCTGATGTTATAGACCTTCTCTAGTCTGCAAAACTGGTTTTTCCTAGTTCATCATTTTAAGAGTGGAACACATTCTTAAGGCTTGATTTGTTTGTGCCCATTTCCAAGACAAGAGACTATTATTAACCTCAAAAAAATAAATGGTGTATCTCAATTGTAAGTATTCCTATAGATTGAGATAATCAGCATGATCTTTACTACCTTAGACACACACAGGAAAAAAAATACAACTCCTAGCGTTTGAGAAAAGGAGACTTTTTTCCCCCACAGGTGTCCTGCTGTCTAAAACATCTTTTTGATTACAATAAATTAAGCCCATTTTTTATATTATGAATAAAATTATTCTTCATTAGTAAGAAAGTTTTTTAATCAGTACACTAAACGCATCCCTCCTTAATGAATACTTATTAGGGAAAGCAAGGGTAGTTATCACACGACTTGAGATCCAGCACTTTGTCTACGAGTGAGTACCATCTGAAAATTTAGTGAGCACAGAAAGATATTTAGTGATTAAGTATTTTCCTGAATAGACTATTTCATTAATCTTTCTGAAGTGAACAGTTTATCCCATGAGAGAAAACGTTTCAAATTAAAGAACAGCAAAGCAGACTACATGACCAAAAGCGCTTTCATGTTAAAGTCTAGTTGGCAGATACCAATAGTGCAAAAATATAAGAGATATAGCTAATAGCTAATTGCATACCAAAAACTCTACCTTTTTGCTGGCTTCCCAACCATAGCCAAACAGCTGACTGGAATCCACTTTTTATTTCTATATAAAAGCATGTTACATCTAACTACAGTTTTGCTGTTCACATATCCATTCACTTCAAAGATAACAATTTTCTCAAACCATGGTATTCTTTATGTGCAGAGAAGCCCTTCAGTATCTGACTTGAACCACTGCGGACCAGATTTCCCTCCGCATTTACGGGGTATTCAGCCACCACTTTGGCCCAGTAACGATGATGATTAGCTCTCTTTGCTGAAAATTACTTAAAGATATGAACTGACTTCACCGGTCACTGCAAGTGCCTCCTAAATGCCCCTGTTTAAATGAATTACAGTAACAATTTTTCATATTCCTTGTAAAAGTTTTGTCTTCATCAGAGCCTTGTTCTTCTTATTCCTGAAGGGACAAAATACAAGCATTGACTAGAGAAAGAAAAGTGAACACTGACAACTGAGAGTACACAAGTCTATTTGCTAAGAGGAAAAATAGGAATCAACATGTTTCCAAAAATCTTAAAGATACAAAAACCTTAAAACAATTCATGGAATAACACAAATAAAACATTTTGTCATTAACATGATATCTTTTCCAGAACCCTCTTTAGAAATAAAACCAGAGTTTTATCTCACCTTTTTGCTCCCCACACCAATCTTTTCCAAGACAAAATATATGACTTTACAGTACAAAATAGTGCAAACAATTTTTTAAACTCATTTGTCTCTGTGTTTTGTTATCTTATATTTTTTCTTTGTATTACAAAATAAGGGACTCTGGCCACTGAGTTTCATACAAAGGTAAGTCTCCACCTGCATGCAAGTGAAATATGTGGTAGTAATAAAAGAGTACAGTGAATAATGGCAGTTGCAGCGTCTGGTACATATGGCTAGAAATGTAGTCTGATTATGCTACCATTTGTACCAATCCTCATTGCCTTAAACTTTGGAGGAGCTCGCATTTTTTCTCGACAGCTTGATTACAAGTCAAAGAAATTAAATGGTGCCAGAGAAAACAAACAACAGTGGATAGGCAGGAAGAGATAAAGAGACAATTGCACGTGAGGGAAAGATACTTGAAATAAGTCCAATGAAGGACACTTTAGAATTGCTAGTATAGTCTAGCATATTGGCAGAAGAAATTAATACACAAGCTTCATTTTTAAGAGACTGGATGGTTTAAGTAAAAGGCATATAACATCAAGGTTTAATCACACAGCACTGGAGAAACAGAAGAAATCCTATAAGCAAATATTATTATTTCAGAAATCATTTCTGTCCAGTCTCCTTCCTATTTTCTTAATAATCTACAGCAGGGCCTTAGCAGTGAAGTGGTCAGACGTCTCCATTCCCACAGAAAAAAATTTCTTTTTACATTTTTAACATTAAAGTTCATAAGTAAAACCGTGCTATATGATGCAATGAGTCTGCAACAGAAAGAGCTGTGTGACATTGCCAGCTAGTGGTCACTTGAATTCAGAATTTGGTAACTCAATTCTAGCACTGTTTTAATATTTTTGAAAAGTCATAAAGCCTACTATAGTTCTGTATTAAGAAGATGACAAATACATGTCAAACATTGCAGTAGCTTAGCTAAAGGAAAGTCAAAGTCTGCAAGAAGGTAGTATGAGTGTATTAGGCCTTCACTAATGATTAGTTTTCCCCGTTGAACAGCACATGGATATTTTTAAGATCATAACAGCACTGATTACCACAGTGCAGGTAATGATTTTTACAGCTTAGTATTTATTTTTACTGTCACTGCTATCTCTGAGATGGGACCTCAGCATGCCTGATTCTCACACTTGGATAATGTATTACATTTTGCATTACGAGCGTTGCTGACAAATACTGTTTAGCAATTAAATGTTAACTCTCACAAAGGCACAGACATCGGCAAAACAAAACTGAAATGGGCACTAAACGGTTAAAAAAATGCAGGAGAGTGTGATTATAATAAGGCATGCACTTATAATAATTACAATACTAATAACACATCTTTCAGATTCTATCTGTAACTTAAGGTCTATCTTCAAACAGTATGTTTTAGGAAGAAGGGTGTAAGGGACCATGAAAGTCCAGTAATGCAAAACATTTGACGAGAAATTAACAAGAGAATATATTATGAGAAAAATGCCATTCCCTGCAAAAACATAGAAACTCTGTTTCAATATATTGCCTCTCTACCATTGCAAAAATGAATTAAGTCAGCATTTGCGTGGAAGTAGACACTCCAGGCATATAAAAATAAGAAAAATTGAATTTTTAGGATATTATAAAAAAACAAACACAGAATTAAAAAGGCAAGCCAATTACCTATAAATAGCTATAATCGAACAGTTCCTATTAAGGTATTAAGTTTTCAGAACTTGCTTTGGCGGATATAGAGCAAAGAAATCTACAGTCACTACACACTGAAGTAAAATGCTCTGTAATTCACAGATTCTGAATGACAGATTTACTCTGTCATTCACAGATCAGATTTTAAATCAGGCATATATTAAAGGGAAATTACGAGTACAAAAAGTAACACTAATACAAAGTCCTTCTTCCAAGGAGGTTAAAGTTCTTCTTGTACCCACTAGTGGAATGTAGCCTCACAACAACAAGGCTTCTACATTCTGTGGCACCTTGCTCCCTACATGGGAAGCGCCGGGAAGCCGCGGTGCTTCCTGTTCTCACTGTTTCTGCCAACTGCTCGCCTAGCTCCACCAGCCTTGGGGCTTCCCCCTCCCCAGGGCCAGGCTCAAAACTGGCAGGCGTCTGGAGCTTGCTCCTACGTGGAAGTTGCCAGGAGGGAAAAGGTGCCGCTCGGTCTCACCGCCTCTGCGAAGCGCTTGTCATAGCACCACCGGCCTTCGGGCGTTAACCCTCCAGCGGCTCAGAAGGAGCAGAGGCTCTGGAGCTTGCTGCCGCGCGTAGGGCGCGGGGAGGGAACCGGCGTGCTTGTTCTCGCAGGCTCTGGAAGCCGGTGTCGTAGCGCCGGCACGCTTGGGGCTCTCACTCTCCCCACGGCTGGGCTCTGGCGACCGCTTTCGTCGCCCCACCAACCCGAGGGCTCACCCTCTCCCCAGGGCCTTGCTCAAAAGCCTGTCTGCAGGTGGCTCCCGCCTTCAAGGTGAAGTGAGGGAAGAGTGCTGCTTGTGCTTCCTGGGCCTGGGCCTAGGCTTTCCTCGATCGCCCCGTAAGCTTGGCGCGACCACTCTCCTCAGGGAGAGGCAGAGAAAGAGGAAAGGGCTGGAGACTGCTCCCACAGCGGAGGCGCAGGAGGGGAACGCTTGCCTTGTTCTCACTGTCTCTGGGAAGCACGGTCATCGCCCCCCAAACCCTGGCGCTTTGTGCTTTCCAAGCGGCTTCAGTTTCAAAATCACGGTTCCTCACTCTGCCCGCACCGGTCGCAAAGCTCGCCAACACCTGGAGCTTACTGCCGTCTGGCCGGTGCCAGGAGGGAGAAGTGGTGCTTGTCTCAACTGTCTGCGCGGACCCCTTTCATCGCCCTAGAGAGCTCGGGGCTTTCACTCTCCCCAGGGCCGCGCTCAAAGATATTAGAAGTCTCCCTTTAGGACCATGCCAGAGGAAAAAGGCTTTGTCTGTTTCTCATCTGCTATGGAATCCTGTTTTAGAGCTGTAGAAATGTAGCAGCTTTCACTTCCGTCAAGGCCTATCTCAAAAATATGGAATGCCTGGACATTGCTCCCTCATTGGTGGTGTGGAAGTGAGAGTTCGCACTTCTTCTTACTGTTGCCAGGAACCACTTTCATTGTCCCATAGTCCGTGGGGCTCCCACATTCCCTTTGGGGCCGGGACTAAAATACTGAACTACTTAAAATTGCTCCCTGCCGTGGCTTGGCCTCAGACAGCAACAAAGATCCAGGTGGCAGCCGCTCGCACAGATCGAGCCCCCACCGCCGCCGCGGCCGGGAGGGGAAAATGGGAAGAAAAAGGCAACACTCGTGGGTTGAGACAAAGGCAATTTAACAGAACAGCAAAGGGAACAAGAAACAACAACAACAACAATAACACTGACAGAGG